>SNQJ01S0231319.1:0-14209 GCA_010110895.2 Picea sitchensis | reverse complement strand
GTGCAATTTAATCCCTAAATATACTTAACAAGTATCCATAAGTAGAGGAAAAACAAAAAGTAAAGAGGACAAAAGAAAAAGTTGTGACATTTCTTGGGTGTACTTTGATGGTGCCTCTCAAGAGAATCCTCCAAAAGAAGGTCTAGGGTATAAATCCTCAAATCATAATAATATTTGTTGTGTGCCCTTGTTCTCTTGTGGTGTTACAAGGTTACAATTTTTTGGGGATTCTCTATTAGTTATTCAATGGTTACAAAGAGAATCATCACTCAAAAATTTACCATATGAGAATGATAAGGAATAATGATAGTACAAATATAGCATGACCGTACATAATGTTTTGATCTTTCTTTCAAAAATTTCCTATCTCTATCAATCTAAAATGAGCGGATCTTTCGAGATAATAATTCTTTTTTAATGGAAGAAAAATATTTTCCAATGAAGGAAAAAATATCCACTTCAAATAAATTAGGTGAAGCATATCTTCAAGTGATTGTAAGCTCATTCATTGATCTTATGAGAGAATCAGATTTGTTATAGGATTTGCTATAGTTATGCTCCACCTAATTCATTTGAAGTGAATATTTCACCTTTTATTTGATGATATTTTTCTTCAGCAGGAAAAAAAATTATTATCTCGAAAGATCCACTCGTTTTATATTGATGGAGATATGAAGTAGGTGGGTGCAAAAAATTGAAGATATTTTACCATTTATTTGAGGATAGTTTTTCTCCGATTTGGAAATTACAATTTGTTTTCTTCGATTGAAGGTATCAACCCAGCAGTGCACTGCCTCGAACTCTGTCTAGATTTCGGTCGGACAGGATCGAGCAATGAGATAACAATATTCACAAATGGGAGGTGACCAAATTGCAAGAATTGGCTTTCGAAAGGTTTGGAACATTCTGTTAAAAATTGGCAGAATACTCGGAAATCTATATATGTGTGTGTGGAGAGAAAAGTGCAGGTCACGTTGTACTTTTGTATCCATAACGTGCATTTATTTGTTATACCTTTTAAAGAATTTAAATACACTTTCTGGATAGTTCAGTAATTTTGCGGAGTTTAACATCAATATACCTTGTCTTAATTCTGAAGTTAACAGGAGTTTAAAGGGATCAAATCATTAGAGGTGCTAATTTTTTTTAAGTTTCTGCATGTTACTTCCTCATCCAAAAAATTACACATCTTCCTAGGTGTCAACAACACACCATTGAAATTGAAATGTTTTCACCATAAGATTGTTTTACCCCTAACTTTATTTATAATAAACAAAATTACAATTTCATATGCGTCAAGGCATTAAAAAAAAGTGCTATGTAGCGAGATTGGAACATAGCCTTTGTATACTTTCCTTATATATCATAGAGATAAATAAAAAAGAGAATTGTTCATTACACTTGTTATCACATATAGTTGTCAAGGGCAACAGGTCGTCCAAGTTCGTGGTCTGCACATGAAGTGTCAAAGCACAACGTTCAGAGAAGCTCATGTCGGATTGGAAATATTAGCATGCGAGCGGATAGTTTTAATCTTTTCAACAGTGGAGATTCCAAAAGTGGTTCAGATTAGTGGCTCATGGGCATTCAGAAGTCTAAAATTGCGCAAAGTATAGCACCAGAGAAAAAGTTATGAAGTCCTAAGGCCTGGAGAGAGCACGAGTCGTTGATATTGACGGGGATAGGTGGCATATGATCCAAGTGTTTGGGGATATGAGACTCGACAGTTTTGAAATGGGAAGTGCGTGAAATTCCCAAAGATCCGAAGCCCAGACTCTCGAAGAAATTATGTACCGTTGGTCTCAAAATCAACAGGGAGTCATTAATCTTAGCGACAGTTTCTCCAGACACCACGTGTCATCAGATTCATCACTTCAGGGGTTTTTGAACTGAGAAATGTGCCAAGTTCCCAAAGAGCTGAAGCCCGAACTGTCGAAATCATCTAATTCATCCAAACCAGGAAGAAACGTGGAGGAATATCCTTCACTTCAAAATTCTGTGCTCCGGAAGATTTTGGAAGTCAAGCATTCAAAAATCCCAAAGGGATGAAGCTCGAAGCCCCAAAGTGTTGAAGGCTTGAAGTGAATCTAGACCATCGATCTACTAGGGGCCACACGTAATCAGATCATGTGTTTCATGAATTTTACTTCGTAGGATTCCATGAGTTGTGCATCGAAAACTATTGAAGGGTTGAAGCCCGAAGTCCCGAAGTGTCGAAGCCCCCGAAGTGTCTAAGGCCTGAAATGAATCTGGACGGTCGATCTGTGAGGGCCACACGTCATCAGATCCTTAGCTCTAGAGGATTTACTTGAATAAATATCCATGGGACATATGGCATGGATATATGAACTCCAGATAAAGGTCCTAATTGATTCTCGTCCATTTAATTCAGAAGGACATGCATCATTAGATTGCCAGCTCCGAGTAAAAGCATGGAGGAGGATGAGGTTTGAGATTTGTTTTTCCCGAAGTCGGGAGACCCGAAGTAATTCTCAGTCGTCAATATCACAGGGCCACGCATCGTCATATCCATAGCTCTGGGTGAAAGCACTGAAGGCAGAGGAAGTTTGAGATTTGAAAGGTTCGAAGCCCAAATAGCAAAGCAAATCACAACCATCCATTTGAGAGGGTGTAGATTCAACCTGTCAATCTAAAAGCACAAGATTTGAGTTGTCAATCAAAGGGCATGATTGTAGATCACAATATGAGTGGTCACACTCCATTGCGGGGTCTAAGGGTGCTCAAACTTTAAAATTTGGAGGGGAGGCCGCATTCAGAGCCACTGTTTTTTGAAAGGGACATGTAGTGTCAATTCTAAATTGCGGGGAGGAAAGCAGTTTGGTTTCAAACCTTTCATGGTCGTGCCCACAATAACAGGATGGCGTAAGGTCATATCCCTAGGTCAGATCTAGGAAGGAGCCAAAGGAAAAGGAGCTAGCACACGATCCCAGGAGCACCAAGTTTGTGCTAGCCGTCAGCACTGATACGTGGCATCCGTCTAGCACTGACACATGGCACTAATTTCAATCATTTTAGACATTCTTTCAGACTATTTTGAGTGACACATGTCACCTCTCCGTCTACAACATATCAACATGATGACTTCATGCCTCCACGTCAAATCATCCTCCAAGATTTGTTATTGTTTAGCGCCAAAAGTAGTGCCCCATCCCAAGGCTCACTTTTGGAAGAACCTAAAGTTGGTCAGCGATTAAGCTTGGAAGTGTCGCTAAATCTAGCAGGTGTGCCTAGATCTCAGATCAAGACTAGATCTACGGCCACAGTCCATTGTGGAGACGCAACATACTCAGGTAATAATTTTCTTGAGCGGTCCCACAATTGAAACCATGGTAAGGAAAAAGTGCTACATGGCGAAAGGTGATGGATTATGGGCCCAAAAGCGGTCTGAGCCCAAAACAATTTTGAGTAGCCTCGAAATCACATGTTTATATGGTGTCCTATCGGAGAGAATTATGTGGCCGCCCCCTGAGATTTAAGTCTCGTTGAGTCCCCGATGAAAATTAGTTAATGGAAGGTAGGTTTTGTGGTTGAAACCTCGACTCACCCCATAAATGGATGGCGTGGAGGATATGGAGTTGTTAGCCCATGGTACCCCTGGGATCATATTTTCCTGCCAACCCATGTCGATCTGAGCTCATGTCTGACAAAGGGGTACATGAACAGTCTGACAGAAGGCTTCTCAGATGTAATTCTTTGAATGTAGTGATCAGATCACACTCATGATAGTCGGGGATTGATTTGAGTATAAATAAGTAGTTTTGATATGTTGTTATGGTCATCAACTGGTTGAGAAGAGCTCCCTATTTTGTAATATTTTGATGGCAGAATATGTTCTTTGGTGATGTATCAAATTTGAGACTTTCACGTTAATAAAATTCAGTTTCTCTCATCTCTTTGTAAAACAATGTGCTATAACACTCGAGCATGGAGGATCCAGTCGAGGGTTGTGATGTTGTTGTAATGTAGGTTTCATTATAGTAGTGTCATGACCAGTTTTAGTCATATTATTTGTTGTCTTATTCCCTCTTACGTTGAATGGATCGGGCATGGAGGATCCAGTCAAGTTGTTGTAGTTGCATTGTGATGTAGGTTTGATCAATATGTTGTTGTGACTGTGTTGTTTGGACATATTTCAGTGTCTGAAGCTTGAGTTCAAGAGAAGTCTTGAGCTTGATTTTTTCTTCACCAAGATTCTTCAAAGCTAATTCTCAAAGAAGTCATGTTCACTTGTCCTACTAAGTCTTCCCTTTGCTCATACTAAAACTCTATTCATTGAATGATGTTAATGTGGCCCTCACTTCCTTGTGCATTTCTTGTCTAGTTCTGTGTTGAAATCATTATTGTATTGAGTTTTCTCGATTTGAACTCCACTAATATAAATCAAACATCCACCAAACACTCTAATGGGTACAGGGCTTATCCTCCTGCAATCTGACAGTGACTCTCAATGATAACATTCTTGGCATCAGTGTCAGGGATGCATTGAAAAATTTTCCCTGGGTAAGAATGACAAAGAAGTTATAATTTTGAAGGTGCATGAGAAATCAGTACCTTGAATATTGCAACTTGCACCTGGTGACTCCACTGTTTCAGTTGTGGCTCCTAAAGGCAGACACACAAGGTCTACTCCATAGCTTCCTTTGGCTACACCTGAAGCTGACCCAAAAAAAGATTATCCATAAACGAAATCCTTCTCAATAAGGCTTTTAGTTGTTGTCCCAGATTAAAATCTCTCTAGGAGAACGACAATGACTAGAACTAGTCTTTGATGGTGAATAAAGACCAGACACATTCAAACTGCATATCTTTCACCCGACGAATCAATGATTAAAGAATCTAGCGGCAAATCCACAATTTTAAGAAGTTGTATTTTCAGATGGAAGTCATCTTGGCTCAGAGGTTTGTTCCTTTTAATTTCTCTGTTGTTCCTGGTTTTCCAAATGTTGTTCCTACTATGGATGAGTAGGGTGATTTTTTGTTGAGATTTAGAGAACATAGAGATGAAAGCCCTGTAAAGAATCTCCTTAAGTTTCATGAACTCATGCATAAATGGGGAATACATCATGGGGATGTATTAATGAAAATTTTCATGTTCTCATTAGCGGAAGATTCTCGTGAGTGGTATCACTCCTTTCCCCCTACTAGCATCTCCTCCCTGGAACAGTTTCATGAATCTTTCAATATGCATTGTGGAAAGTTTTATTCCTTTGAGTTAATTTGTCATAAATATTGTGAGGAATATAAACACCGTGTTCAAGGTACAATTGTTTCTTTTGAAGGCTGTGAGGATGAAGGAGATGCCTTGGATGAGCTGAAAAAGCTGGTAAAATCACTTTCTGTAGAAATAGAGAAATTGAAGGCAGATTTTGCTTGTTGCTCTCATGAAGGAAATGCAGAGGATATTTCGGTTCATGAGACAGATGTTTTTGGCAGCCCTGCTTATGATGAAGAAGTGATTTCTAGTACTGACCAAGAACAAACAACTTTTGACAAATATCCTATCACAGATGATGAAGAGCATAGCTTTTCCATGGTTCTTGTATATGATGATTATAAATCTAGTCCTTGGGAGAGCCATGAAGGAGAAATGGAAGAGATAAATGTTCATTTGATCTCATGTTTGGATCCTGTGAATGATAAAATATTTGTAACAACCCCAAATGTTACAACTACAACTGAAGCAAAAAGTGGAATTTATTTATTTAGGCAAGAAGGCGACGACGACAATAGTTGAACGACACAACCTGACCATGAACACATGGTCACAGGGAAAGAAATAAACAACTACGATTCTAGGCACTAGCACAAGAGAAACTGGGAAAAACATGTGTAAGAAATAGAGAGAAACGACTACCCACCTGACATACACCGACAACACCTACAGGCTAAGGGACAACATCCACAATTTGACACAACAATTTCAACGACCCTTAACAAGAACCTCTATTGTGTGTAACCAAACACACGAAGGTGTTAAACCCAAGTGCCATCAACAACTACAACGAACAACTCCCTCAATGAGAAGCACCAACTTTAACCAAGTCATCATTTTCCTCTATCCGATAGGGCACGCCATGATCCCCTTGTCCGGAATCATGCCGCCCCAGGTTATAGGTGTGACAATACCCTGGTGCACAAGACCTATCCGGACCAAGGAATCGAGATAAATCCAACTCACATGGACTACAACTTAACCATCCCAACACATGTCAAAAAACCCTAGCACCCAACCGACAAGTCAACAAGAAGACTATGACATTCTTACAACACAACAACTTCCTTGTGCAACAAAACCAATCTGTACATAATAAACGATTATTATTAAACAATCACTTGTTGCTAATAAAATCTAATCCCAAGATCAATTGATTATCTATCGCTATCCTTTAAAACTGACACTACAAGAATTTAATTACTGTCTTTAAATATAAATTTTGTTGACCGTTAATGACCTTGCGGTCTTTTAATTAAAAACTGTTAACATGCTATCAATATGTTATTACTAAAAAATGATGCTAATAAAACATGTTATCAATAAAATCACAGTCACTATGATATTAATAAAATCTCTCTCTCTTTTATCCATAATATCTATTTAAACAATCAATTATATAGCTGTCCTTGAACAATATTTCCATGATATATAAAAATGAATTTACGCTATATGCATAAAAATGGTTTTACACTATGAACAGGATTTACACTATATAAATAAAAAGAATGAGTTTACACTATGAAACAAAATTACACTATATAAATAAAAAATGGGTTTCACACTATAAAAATAAAGATGAAAATAGAAAGAGTATATCTTATGTACCGTTGTCATAATAAAAGAAATTTGTTATTAATAAACAAGACTTTGCCAACAAAATTTCATTGTTGTTCAAGCACTGAGATAAAACGCCTCCACCAAATTCGCAGTCAAATTAAAATGTTGTTTGTGGATACCCATCTTGTATTAAAGAAAAATAATAACATTGTTGTCTACAGGAAAGAAGGTAAAAGAAAATTTAAAGGGAAAAAACCACACCACAGAAGAGTTGTCGACTTTTTATGTGCTGCCAAGCATTGGTATGTTGCCTAACATTTAAAGTTAACTCTGACTATCTTTCACCAAATGCCGAGGTTCAAAACCTTGGTAATTTTCCAATTTAACGCAGGAATTGACACAGTCAACACGCCATCCATAAAGATATGATGATAATGCTGTGACCCAACATTAATAAATATGACGTATGTACAAAAATGCAGAGCACTAACTGAAATAGCTAACATTTAATATACTAGATCGCAGAGGGAACAATGACGTTGCTAAGTTATGAGGGATATTGTCGAGCAAAAAAAAAGAAACATTGTGTGGTTAAATGCATAAATCGTTGTCACCAAGTTAAAAAAAAATGCATGTGTACAATTCCAGGGTGTCAATGAACACAGACTATCTAATATTTTAAAAGCCATTTTGCTGCAGAAATAAAAACGATTGTCCAAAAAAATACGTTTTGTAAACAATCAAATTGAAAGAGAGTTTAACTCCAAAAAATCTATAGTAAAAGGGCCATGACCACATGTTTTCTTGCAAGGGTTCCTAAAAACCTAGGTGTAAATAACAGGTTCGCTGGCGTTGGTGTCAGAACAAGAACGCAACCAAACGATGTATCTCTCGTTGCTTAAACACACACTGAAAGTGCAGGTTATACAAAGATGAAAACACAGACTATAAATGGATGAGATCGGGATGAAGATGTTCTAAACTTCCAATGCTAAGGGTCTTAATTTTATGTGTCTCTTGGGTACATAAGAAGTCGTTAAATGGGTTGTTGAAAATACTGTCAAAAACTGATAACGCTGCCAGTAAATAAAATGCAGATATAAAACCAACTGAAAATATCGACAAAAACGATAACTAATAATGATAACAACATGAAACAAAATTTGCAGTCTAGAAGGGTAAGATCGCAGTCTAAAGCATGGCAAGGTTGCAGTCCAATGAGTGGGAAAAATGTTGACTGTAAAATGGAAAAACATAGAGTTAGAAATTTGGGGACGTAGAGTTAAAAACTCAGGGGTAATCAATGGTTCACAGATAGGATTGATAATAATGGTAGAATTACTCAACGCAAGAAGTCACAAATACCCTCAATCAGACAAGAACAATCGACAGGGGTAGATGGCTGGGCAGAAACATCCTTCGCTCATCATCCACGCATAGATAAGTAGGGATTTAGGATCGATAGCTCTATTAACACTGAAGTGATGATCGTCGATCCGACTCCTGGTCGACTGCTCAAGCATGGAACGATGATCTAGGGATGAGGATGAATTAAATAAAAACTCTTCACAATAAATAAAAAACCAATAAGACAGTCACAACATTCGGGGATTGAGAGCCAAGGGAATCAAGTCAAGTAGTGAGATTAAGGCTAAGGGGAAAATTAAGTTATTAATTAAAATTCTAAGTCCAACACCTTCTTTACACAGTTAAAAGTATAGAAATGAAAGCGTAAGGTCTATAATAATCTATGATGAAGAATAAAAGCAAGCGTACTATATCCCAAGTCGCCCGCTCTGAGTCGTTGTTCGACATGCTCTGTGCATCTCCTGCTTGCCAAACAATGACACTTCACCTATACCTACCATCCAATGCTAGGGGTAATATTATTCCCCCTTATCCCCCCGAGCCGCAAAGCAGACACACACACTAAACCAAAGAACAACTAGCTCCCAGCTTGCCTCGCAAGGCCGAGCTACCACTCCTCACCAAGCTGGGTATCCCAACTCCCACAACATAAGTCAGTCAAGCCTAAAATTTTGCAGCGTAATGTTACACATAACATAAGAGATCCATCCTCCTCCTCCTCCCTCCTTTATATAGAATTTCTAAGTCATTTCTTTCTCAAATTTCCATTTAATTTAATGTTAAAAAATTTAATCCAGAAAAATCATCCTCATTCATGTGTCGCCCATCCCCTTCATTGCACCAGAAATTAATTTCATTACTTATTTAATTACTCATATTTCCCTCACCCAACTAAAATCATTCCTAGAATCGCTCCTAGGTGTCCCCATATTCCCTTACACATTTTAATGACTTACCCCCTTACTAATTTAATCTAATAAAAAAATCACTGCATAATATTTTTAGGTGAGATTATGATTTGGTGAAATGAAAAATCCATATCTCTAAAAATACATAGTGAAAAATTATGGAAAATTTATGTTCAGAATCCTTAAACTGTTCTCTTCAAAAGGGTATTTTTAGATTTTAATTTTAAGTAAAAATTAAGATAGATACATGGTGGAGGAAAACATGTGTTTAAAATATGTAACTTTTTCAGATTGGTCAACTTAAAAAATTCTAGAAATTCTAGTATTCATCTGTTAAATTAAAAACTATAGTCATCACAAAATAGAGTCTCTGTAGATTGTTGCAATATATTTCATTTGTCAAAACCAAAAGTTTAATAATGTATACATTGTTGTGGGAAAAAATAACTCATTATCTTTTCCTTCATTTTTAAGGAACATACTGTCAAACAATTGCCAAATTGACATATCAAATCTCAATAAAAAAAATTTAAAAATAGTCAGCAGAAAGATAACAAAATTCTTCACAAGGTTTTTTTTTACAGTAAAGTAAAATTCTAAATAAAAAAACTACATTTGTTTACCGAAAGTTGAAGAACCTCTTAAAATTAAAAAAAAAAATTCATAAAACAAGCAAAAGTGTTACCCATATTCATGATTTTACCCCTAGTTGAGTTCAATTTAGAAAGTTCTTAAAGACAAGATTCCTTGCCAAGTTAGCCATTCTATTTTTTCCTTATGTTTCCATTTTTCTTAATGTTTCCCCTTTTTCCCTTAGTTTCCTAATTCTTTTAAATTTCCCTCTTTCCCATTTTATCTAAAACTCTAATTAGTAAGTGTAGGAAACTACATTTTTCCCATTTTTCTTTTTAATTAATAACTTTTTAATTAGCATAACTAACAAAACAATTATTTCCCTTTTTGTTAAAAAGTAATCCCCCAAGGTAATTTGATTTTTATAAATTAATTGAATTTCTTACCCCCTTCTCGTCACATGTTTAATGATGATTATTAGTATTATATATATATACCACAAGTATCACTCAGACTTATATTTTATTTTCCTAGCCTAGGCGACATTTTATTAGGGAGTTTATTTTTAAATATTTCTTACCACAATATTCGTTCTAAGGTCATCTAGGTTTATTCACTTATTAGTTAACAACGCGATGTGTCATTCAGGACCCACTAGGTGATCTAAGGGTGCCACTCACCTCTTTCTATTTTTCTTGCACGACGTGCCCTTCAGGACACACTACGTGCTCCAAGGGTGCCACTCGCCTCTTTTCGTTTTTCTTGCTTGACGTGCTCTTTAGGACGCATTACGTGCTCCAAGGGTGCCACTCGCCTCTTGAATGACTTGGTAGACATAAGAAACCCCTAGATTCAATACTCCATCAGGTGATCTTGTGGGAGACTAAGGGCCTCTAAGGAACAATGCCTCTGCCTTATTACGCTCCCCTTAGAATCATTGTGAGCGATTGTCGCAGTCTTCCCTTATGGAATCGTGGGTCTCCTCAAACTAGGTGGTCATTAACCTACAGTTCAAGCCATGACGGGAGTGCTAGTAGGCTGTGGTAGGGATACTTTCCACACCTCTCCCTCAACGTCTCTAGTAGTCGTGCGTGACCCCTCTACTACACATGTGAGTTTGGTTGACAATATATCGTCAGCCTGCATCATCAACAAATCATTTCAAAAATAATATCCATAATCATAACATCTAATCAGATGCACAAATGTCATATATACAACAATCAAACCCCAATAGACCACTCCCTGAATAGATCCAAAGTACAAGGGTTTCATTGATGCCTCTGCATCCTCAAGGTCCAAAATCCTACACACTCAAGAGAACTGAGTCAATAGCACCTGTCTATAACAATACATCAAAATAACATGCCTTCATATCCATAATGCCTCATAATCATGATCAAATTCCCAATAGTAATATAATCTGGATCACTTGCAGGTAACTGTCCTCAAAGAATAAATTCGCTCAATGCACGTAAGAGAGGGATTTTACATACACCCCTCTCTTGGTCTAAGCTTCGTCTCAAAGTTTCACAGTATATAAGTGTTGAAAAAAGTGTGTATTACAGTGTCACAATTCTATCTATCAAAAAAAAATGGAAACTGTTGGCGCATATCATATGCATCTTCCCAGGTCGTCGAGTGTGAATTATATTTGTCCCACTGGACCTTCACCTGTTCTATTGTTCGATGTCGTAGCTGTCAAATGTGATGATCTAGGATGCATATTGGCTCAGCCATGAGCACCCCCTCGTCCAATACCTGCAAGGAACTCATGTCAATAACATGTGTAGGATCACTAATATAATGTCTCAAAATAGAAACATGAAAAACATCATGTGTGCACCTCAAAGAATCGGGCAAGGCTAGTCAATAGGCCATGAGCCCCTTCCTTTGCACAATCACGAAGGGTCCCATGAACCTAGGGGAGATTTTAGCTCCCTTTCCAAACTTGATCAAACTCTTATGTGGTTTTACCCGCAAGAAGACTTGATAACCAGCTTCGTGACTACGGTTGACACGGTGCACGTCGACATAACTCTTATGTTGATCCTGCACTACTTTGATCCTTTGTCTTATTGTTTGTATTTGATATTCCATTTTTTAGATCAATTTTGGTCCCACCAGGACCCTATCCTCAAGCTGATTCCAACTTGAAGACGTCTGACATGATCGCCCATAAAGAAAATCTAAAGGAACCATCTTAATGGTTCTTTGGTAACTGTTGTTATAAGAAAATTCTACCAGTGGCAAGAATTCTTCCCAATTATTTTGTTGGTCCATCACGTACATGCACAACATGTCTTCTAAAATTTGGTTTGTTTGTTCAGTCTTCCCATTATTCTCTGGGTGATACTCAGTACTAAAGTTAAGTTGGGTTCCCAAGGCCTCTTGGAATCTAATCCAAAATCGTCCAGTAAAAACCGATCCTCAATTGGATATAATCCTCTTAGGTACGCCATGCAGCCTCACAATCTCACTAATGGAAACTATAGCTATGTCAGGTTCCTAATACGTCGTATGTACATGAATAAAATGAGCACTCTTCATTAGAGTGTCGACTACCACAAAAATCAAGTCATGTCTCCTTGCCGCCAATAGCAATCCAACAATGAAATCCATCGAAATGACCTCCCATTTTGATTCTGGAATAATGTGTGGCTGTAGTAATCTTGTTGGATGTCTATGTTCAGCCTTTACCTACTAACATTCTAGATATCTGGCCACATAGTTAACTATGTCTTCCTTCATTCCCTTTCAGAAGAATAAGGGTTTAAGATCCACCCTCATCTTCGTGACTCCAGGGTGAGCCATGTATACTTCTTTGTGAGCCTCGTTTAGGATCAAACTCCTCAACTCGTCATTCGCTGGTACGTAACTCCGATTTTTAAACCTCATTAATCCATTTTTGTCAAACTTAAATCCTTAAAATATTGGTACCATCATTGTGTTTCATCCAATAAAATCCTTGACCTCTTTGTACCATTTATCGTCGCGCTATAAAATTAGAATATTTTCATGTAGATTCGTCTGAAGTGGCAACACCAAAAAGATGCGTGGTATCCAACTCAATGAATGTTCCACTCGGTTCGTTGATCCTTTTATGTAAGTAATCTCAAAATCGTACTCGCTAAGCAATTCTGACCAATGCCATTGTCGTGCGTTCATCTCGCTTTGCGTAAAGATGTGTTGTAGTCCATAGTGGTATGTATTTAATTCAAATTTTCATCCAACAAGGTAGTGTATCCAAACCTTCAAGGCATATACAATGGCTAACAACTACAAATCGTGCGTCTCATAGTTCTCTTCATGTCTTCTTAGTTTCCTTGAGATGTAAGCGATCACTCGACCGTCTTGCATCAAGACTCTGCCCAAGCCTTCCTTGGATGAGTCAATGCATACCAAGAAGTTCGTGTCCATGTCATGGACCTTTCGTATCGATTTTGTTCTCAAAATCTCCTTGAGCCTCCAAAATTCTTCCGCACATTTCTTGGTCCAAAAAAACTTCTTGTTCTTCTTATGTAATTTTGTGATTAGATTTTCTATCATCGAAAATCCCTCGACAAACCGTCGATAATATCTTGCTAAACCTATGAAGATATGCACTTCTATGACATTCGTCAGCACAGGCCATTCCATAATAGCCTTGACCTTTGTTGGATCCATGGTGATACCTTCATCAAAGATGACATGCCCTAAGTAGTGAATCTTCGATTGATAAAATGAGCATTTGGACAACTTCCCATACAATTTGTGCTCTCACAGACACTGTAGTACCAAGCGCAAGTGCTCATTATGCTCCTCTGTCGTTCGAGAGTAAATCAAAATATCGTCAATGAGTACTTGGACGAACTTGTCCAAGTACTTGCGAAACACCCCGTTCATCAAACTCATAAATACCGCTGAGGCATTTGTCAATCCAAACGGTAAAACAATAAAATCCTAATGTCCAAACCTCGTCTTAAAGATGGTCTTAGGGACGTCATTCTCCTTTATCCATAACTGGTGATACCCTGATAAAAAATCGGTCTTTGAAAACACCATCGCACCCTTCATCTGATCGAACAGATCATCAATCCTTGACAACTGATCAATATGCCAACTACTTGGAAAAGTTGTAAACACTAACACAACAAATTTTTCCTATACCTAGGATGATAAAAAAAAAATCATGTGTCCTAGAAGAAAAAATCCCAAGTTTTAATGCACTCCAAATGAAAACAAAAATAATATGATAGCGTAAGATTAGAATGAGATTGGCACCATGTTAGAGTTGTAGCCTCAAAATGGAATTCTCTGATATGGACGCATTGAGATTCAATGATTCCTATACATAGATTAAAATAGGTATGTAAGTTATGGATCCATGAGTCCAAACTATATATCCTTGCATTTGGCCTCCATATATAGGAAGAGATATGTGCGTGTCTAGATAGAAAAAGGGGGTAGGATCCCATGTTTGTGCATGCAGTGAGCAGAAGGGGAATATCCTAAATTGTGTTTTCATATGGTGATATATACCGAGTTGAGGAAGATATGCAGTGAGAAGGCATCATGGAAAGGGAAA
>SNQJ01S0231318.1:0-14209 GCA_010110895.2 Picea sitchensis | reverse complement strand
ATAGTCAAGTTGATCAAGTCATATGGTTATCATAGAGTCTTGTTGTCATCATTTGAAAAGGGAAAGTATAAAGGTTAGTTCATTATGTTTTAAAGGGTCTTGAGGATATGTTATGTCATGTAAAAAGGGTTACTTAGTGTTGCACCTCTTTTGTCACCTAAATGAGCAAAACAAAGGTGCTTACAATCTTAGTTAGGTTAGCTAAGAAAGACAACAATGAATGAAAGGGTTAGAAGAATAAACATAAAAGGTTAAGCTAAGAATTAAACTAGGAAAGGAAGAAACAACTAAACTATTGTGCATAAGGACATAAGAACAAGAAACAAACAAGACTCGTGTCACCAATGGAAAGGATTGTATTAGTGAAAAGAAAACACCAAAGAGAAAGGGGACTTTGAGTCCCTTCTTCCTCCAAGGGAGGGATTTTGGACCCCCAAGATTGAGCTCTTCTTACAATTTGGAAACTTGAAAGAAATGGTGAAAGAATCCCAAGCTAACCCACTCAAAAGGTGATGTGGATTGCCCAAATGGAATGGTGCTAGTATACTCTTGATAAGAAAAGAGGTTTCCCCAAGAGAATAGCAACAACATAACCTTGCAAATGAATTCCTTGAAAATGTAGTGCACCCATGGCCTTGTTTTATAGCACCACTTTGAGGTATTGTGAAACCATCTTTTAGTGTGAAAAGGGGCTATTTAGGGAACCTTTAGGTCTTTGACCAACCACCCATCCGGATCCAACTGAGATTTGGATGTCAAATCGACTTGGAAGTTGAACCAGAAGTGGGTGGGAGGTCGACCATAATCATAAATGTGTTGTTCTCAGGGGTGCACAGCTTTTAGCATCCACAGTCGCGCATCATGCGCATGTGCACTTTTCCTGTGTTTCTTGATGGCGCATGTGCACGCGCTCCCTGCGTAGTCATAGTGCATCTTGATTTTATAACTGGTTCTATAGTTTTGGACATTTTGGAAATGCTTTTTTTGGTAATTTTGGTTCATGGGTGGACTCGTAGCTGTTTGAAGATGCTGGATTCTTGTAACCATTTGCGGGCGAAATTTTAGTGATAACAGATGCCCCCTGATGGATGATGTTAGGAGCATACAGATAGCCAAAATTCATCAATGTTTCTTCTACTGAGAGTAGCGTTGTAAGAAAGAGCGATAGTGAGAGTATCAAGAATGACCCATTGGAGGGACAAGGGAACCTGTAGGACCCAACCTTTCTCAAGGTGTGGAAAATAAATTGTGTACAAACGAGGCGGGCATGCCCCATGCTCATGTCATGTAACTCAAAAAAGGGTGTTGTACAGTAACTAAAACTGTGTGTTGATGTAGACAACTACAACACCCTCGGGGGCAGTTTTTGATAAAGGCAGAGGACAATTCTGATGAGGAACAATACTCTAAACAATAGTCAATGATACTTGTAAGAAGTATCATGGGTTATGTGGGCATTAATAGCCCAACAAAGTTCAGAGGTCTTCAACAAATATAAAAAACAACTGCAATAGTCACAAAGTAAGACCCATCATAACATGAGAAAGTGTTGAAGTCGAATGTTATGGGGGTCAATGATAGCAGAGAGCAATGATGGTTCTCCCTGTTTCGTCTGAGACTCCTCATTGTAAAGGTAATGAGAGTCAAGATACTATCGCCCTCCTGGAAACCGTGTTGATGTCGACAGAAAGGGAGAGACGACTTCGAGAAGCAGAGGGCTTCATGAAATATATTTGGACAAAATAAGGAATTGATGAGGAACATGGGCGAAGTCGAGGAGTAGTGAGACCTAGGAATGCCTTTGGTTGGGGAGCAGTGTAAAGTGGAATCAACCGTGAAACTGAATCTAGTGTCAGGGGGACATCTAGATGAGGGTAAATTGTGCCATAGGCGTGACAAAATGGACAAACGCAGAGATAAAAAAGGCTTATGGACTTGTAATATACTCGAGGTTTATGGATAATGTCAACAAGGGTAAGAGTTTAAAAAAATTCCCCAACCAAGGGAGACATGGGTTGCTTTGCCAGGAAAAGAAGGTCGCCAAGTGTGACGAAAAAAATCTATGTAAATGATGGAAACAAAGGATTTTTACAATTACCAAATGAATAAAGAAGAATTTGGGATGAGTGTACAAATACAGAAACGGGTGCCCCAGTGCAAGATGGTTGGGCTGGTTAGGGCACAATTTGCGTGGAGAACTAGTGGAGGTTGGGGGACCCATGGGTGGGTTTCTGTATGAGGTAAATGGAATGGAGGGAAATTTGTGGATGGGAAAATTGATTGTGGATGAAATGTATGGTTAATGATACTGCGGAGGCGCAATCAAAATAGAACCTTGAAGATAGAACCTGGGAGTCCATTGGTAAAGCTAGCAAAATGAGGAGAACAAGTATGTGCTTGATTCTCGAAAATGCGTAAGACTATCGAGACTCCCATCCCTAGGGAGTGAAAGAAGCATGAGTGTCAAAGTGCCAAGGGGGACTATGAATGGGACAACTCATGTGGGGGACAGTGCTACTGGGTGACAATAACGAAATGCAGTGGAGGTGACAATACTGCAGAGTCAGATATGAGGATCCTATAGGAAAATTTCAGAGGTTGTGTCTGGATATGCAATTGAGATTCAGAGGGAATGATTACATGCCAGTGTCGATCATATAATTGAATGGGATGCGTTGGTGTGTGATGACCTAGTACCTACACACATGAGAACCAAATATTCGACGTGAACAATATCTGAAAATAAAGGACATATAACAGTTATTTGATAATTTTGAATAAGAGCAGGCGTAGCTGAGTGTGTCATGGAAAGATGCTCCCCCGAGGAAAAGGGAAAATGATAACTTGATGAAAATGTCTGTGTAAGTGGTCGAAGATGGTTCAGAAAACTGAGCTTATGGGCTCCTGTACCAAAAAAAATGAAAGTGGGGAAAAGGGCTTAGATATGGACGGTGGGTCCATAATGCCATCCTAGTATCATTAACACTATGGATGATCATGCAATAATTTGGTGGGAAGACATGGAACTCCCCTTTTCTCGAGGACTGATGAATACATATAATGAATTAAAGTCATGGGAGCATTGGTATGGAGTGTCAGAGGAAGCTTAGGAGGATATGTGTGGCGTTCCACGGCTAATGTGTGGCGAACGTATGGGATAGATGGGAAATGATGAGTGTAATGCCCATATTTTGCACATATGGCACATGAAAAATTGGTTCGTATATGTTGTTTGCATGTGGTTGATGATGTCGTAGTAGCGTGGGACATCCTTGGTGGAGTGGTAAGTAAAAGGTGTTCTTGAGGAAGCTGGATAAAGCTGTGTAGCTCGGGAAGAGAATTACATTTGTGAGTGGGGTGTCCTTTTATTTCACATAAGGCGCAAGGGAGTTGAACTCGAGGAGGTAGTGGAGCGATGGGCTCTTTCTTCTTCCATCTGCCCCCAGCTGCAACAATGGTGCTAGTGATTTGGGGTGAGGGTGGTGTGGTAGGAACAAGTATTGGAATCTGCACTAGGATTGCCTCTGACTGAGGAGGGAGGGATGGTTGAGGAACCATATTGGGTGGATGTATATACCATGCCAGGATTTCCCCCTGGAGGGGGTGGAGATCTCTGATAAGTGGTGTTGTGGCACTCTTAGGGAACTCCTGAGGTAGTATTTATTCCATTGGTGGAACTTTGATGTGGGGAGGGGACTTACTGATAGGAGTCTTGTCTCCAATGTCTATTCCTTTAGAGGAAACTACACACACTTGTGCTGAAAAAGATGGGTTTAGGAACGGTGGTGCTCCCTGATAAGTGCCCAACATGGATGGGTCGTGGAATAATCCAGGGCCAATGTTGGAAACTAGAAAATAATTTGATCTAGCATGAACAAGGGGGAGGATATTATCGATGTTGGTGGAATGGTTAGGCTCATAATGTGTAAGTTGGTCGATGGTGATGATCTTCCCATTATGGGGAACATCATCGTATGGAACATAGAAGAGGCGACCACCTTCATAGCATACATGTAGGTGCATTTGAACAAGATATTGTAATCAAGGTGGGCATAGATAACTTCAATGTCAATGAGGATGGTTTTTCCCCCAAGTTCTATGGGGACATTTTGAAAAATATCTACGGAAGATGTTGGTCGACTAAGCTCGAAGGGTGATGGTAGAGGGTACTAGCTCAGAGGAGCCAATTTTCTGCCATATGTGTTTAGACGTGATGCAGTTGGATGCACCTTCATCGATGATACACCAATAAACTGTGGTGTTCCATATATTAACTGGTATCTGGAAGGCTATGTGGGAGTGAAGACGTGGTTCTCCATTATCTGAATCAAATGTGATTAGTTGCGTGTCAGTTGTGTCGACTACCTCCAAGGAAGAAAGCAAGGATTTTCGCTATGATGGATAGGTTTGGAGGACCTCCAACATAGATATGGCTACGGGAGACTGGGCTAAGTCATCAACCAGACTATAATTATGAGAAACCCTAACATGAGGGTTATGTACATTCCATCGTAAAGGCATACATGGTATGCAAGGAATGGGTTCCACGTTAGGACGTGGAATCATCAATGGCTGTCCTATAGTATTTGGAAGTGAATTTGAGGTGGTTGGGGTAGAGTCGGGAGGCATACCATATTGATAGTTGTGGGTTTGCAGAAGAATTTGTTCACTGGTGAGGAGGACATTGCGATCAATCGAATTCCCAGGTTGAGTGGCACCCGGGGTTGGATATTTCCCCATTTGTGGTGGGGTAGGGTTGATCACTTGTTGGGTGTTCATCACACCTTGGTATGGAATGGGGTTTTGAAAAATAGTTGGATGCAATGGTTTCAAATACTATTGTGGGGCCTACTGAGGGGAATAGGGTGTCGAAGGGCCCTGTGAGTTCATGGATACCCTCATTCGTTGGAGATCAGGAATTTCAGGGCAATGATGAGTATAATTTCCATACTCATTACATATAGCACAAGGGAAGTTAGTTCGAAGATTTTTGTTCTTCCCTTGTCGTCGTATATTTTTATTGGTGCCCCCTTGGGGGTCTTGGTATTGGTTGGCCCCAATGGGATGGTTGTGGGGGTCATTCCCGCCTAGCCCTAGATTGTCATTGTTTCAGTTTCTTCTTTTCTGCTTATGAGTCGGATTGGCCGTATTCAAGTGTTCAAATGTATGAACCTGTTGAATGGGAAATGGATGAACAAAGTTGAATACGGCATGTGGTTGTCCCGGTGGAGGATTAACCAGCTGGGGAAGACTAGGAAGTGGAAAATATGGATTGTTATGTGGATATGATCCATATGGCGTATAGGAAGTAGAGGTACTTCCACTACTGCTAGGGTTATATCCAGGGGTTGGGGTGGACCCGTACTAGATTGAGAGACTAGATATGACATGGGTACCGGTGGGGGTGCCCCCAATAAATGAGGGGGAATAACATGATATGATTGTTGGTAAAGGGGAGGGGGGTAGTAAGGATTTCCTTCATATGCTGGTGGATATGGAGGTGTACCATACATAGTGGGTTGTGGTGGGTATGGATTGTGGTGTGTTGTGGTACCAATCAATTCATCCACTGAGTGAGACATTCTTGGTTTGTCTTGGCCAAATGGCACAGGTCTTGGGGAATCCGGGAGTACCATGTAGAGGTATCCATATTGGGCGTAGATGATTTCAAATTATTGGGTCTTGTTAATGGCTTCTTCTTCAGTTTGGGGGAAAGTGGCGGACACATCTTTGGAAAGGAGGGAAACAAGTGATTTGAGGAACCAATTGAGACATTGTTGGGGGGTAGCGTCAGCATTGTAGAGGCTACGTCACCGACGCCATTCATGGATGTGGTCGGCAATATGTGTAGAGGCAGTTTGTTTAAAATATGATAGTAGTTCAAGGCCATTGTCATGAAAAATGGGTAATTGAAAGAAGGTCAAAAATGCTTTGGCCAAGGATTCAAAAGTCGCGTGGGACCTAGATTTTTCTTTGACATACCATTTGGTGGATGGGCTAGTGAGTGTATGTTGAAATAACCTTAATCGGATGGAATCGTCCATGATGTTGCTCGAAGAACACCATAGTTGAAATGTCATGATATGGTTGGCAGGATCATCTCATGCTTTTCCTTCAAACTTGGGGATGTCTGAAGGGAGTTTGGTAGGCATTGCAGGCCATGCAGGGTTGTGCAATATGGGATCATTGGTGAGTTTCGTCAGATCCGGTATGTTGAGGGAGGATAAATATGGCATATGGGGGGGTGGCGTAGGATTAGTTCTGGCCATAGTGTGAGTGTTATGAGTACCTGACCCTTGGAGGGGGCTAGGTGGGTTTGTACTTCCCCCTTAAGAGGAAGTTTCCCCCCCCGCTTCCATGTAAAGGAGAGCTTGTTGAAGGTGGACCTTGGGAATTGGACCCAAGTAAGGTGGAACCAAGCAAAGATGATCCCAAGACAATGGCACTCACAAGAGTGTGAGAAGGTGGAGTCGATGAGTTGGCAAGACTAGGAACCCACCCTAGAAGAGGAGGGAGGTTTAGCAAGCATCTAGAATGATGGGGGTTCTGTGGGTCCCCTATGATTTTCGACTAGATGAGTGAATGTGTGTGAATGGTAGTGACAGAAATAAATAAACAAGAGCCTTTGCTGCAATTTTTGAACTTTACACGATATATATCCAAATCAAATTTAATCAGAAGTGAATCATACATAAAGTGTTTTGATAAAGAAGCATATATGTGGATAGTTGGATTTTGTCCATGTGGGGGGAACAAAGAAAAAAAATGCTCGTGTGTTAAAAGAGGTAATGTCCTTCCTCTCAAAATAGCACTGGACCTTCCAATAGTACTCGACAGTGGGGTCTGAAGCCACTGGAAGAGAAACTAGTGAAGGGTGAAGCAATCGGTTATAATGATGGGTAGAGGGGGGGCATATCCCAAAAGAGCTGGTGATATTTCTCAATAGCCACACAAAATCCGATCAAGGTGCAATTGCAACCCACAATTGCCACCTGGGTAGATGTCCTAAAATTTGGTCACTAGGTACCACGGTCAAAGTGCGGTATTTAGATTTTCAGCCTAAGAAATGGGTCACGGGCTAGATCCCATCCAAGAGGTGGGTGCCTCAAGGGGGGATGCACAAAACAACCAGACCTCGGCCTTCAACCCTTCATGAGTATATCCCTGCCTTATGGTGTTAGGAACACTTGACTTGGAGGATTTAAAGTTCCCTATTTGACAAATTCTATTGTTTTGAAAATGTGAGAACCAGATAAAGGGGAGTTATTTGGATGCCTATCCCCAAAATCCTACCTAGACTAAAAGATTTATTTTGGCACCTCTTGTGGAGGAAAACTTAGTGAGTTTTTAGAAAAAATTTAGATGTGGTTGTTTGAGAGATTGGGGGTGTGAGCCAATCTCGTTGAAATTAAGTGGGAGTGGATAGTTTCATCAAGAAAAGAGTGGGGTGTTTCAGAATCCCTTTGGAGGAAACTTACTTGAACCTCCACATTTCAAGAAGAAGACTATGTGAGTGAGAAGTGACTTTTGTGTGTGAATGAGTTAAATTGTGCCAATTTTTTTAATGAATTAGGTGTCCCCTTGCTGCATGTGGACTTTTCTTGGTCCTTACAAGTCTTTGATTACCTATTTAACTAAATGTCATTGGTACAACCTTGCGGAATTCAAAAGTCCCTAGGAAGCTAGCATGTGGACATGTGGGTCCTTTACTAGTCCTTTAACTCCCTAATGTGATTTAATCTAAGAAATCTTTGAAACTATCCTAGATTGTGATCATGTGGGCATGTATGGGGCCGTTACAAAACCTTTAAAATTCCCTAGTGATTTAATCTAAGAAAGTAAATTTCAATACTATCCTATCTTTGTAGCATGTGGGCATGCATGGGCCCGTTACAATCTTGAGATGTGTTTGAAAAATGAACTAAGAGGAGTCCCGAGGGGGCTATTGTCCTCTCCTAAAGATTTTATCTTTTTAAGGGAGATGAAATTGTCTTTCAACCTCTTTCTAATTCTCAAGATCACTTTGGAGCGCGAGAGAAGAGCATACTCAACGTTTGATATCCAATTTCTAGTCCCAATGCAATTTTTATGTGTGATGTAGAATGATTCCAATTTTTAGTCAAAGCAAGCCATCCATGTGGCGAAATCAAAAGAAAAAAGAGGAAAAATAATGATTTTTAACCCCTAAGTGCCTATGTGTTTTGACTAATCCCTTTATATGAGAGGAAATGTAAGTGATGCAAATTAAAACATGCATGGAATCATCTTTAAGAAGGCTATGGACCTTCAAAAAATCATAAAAAACTTACAATGTGTGCTTTTTTGCACAACTGCGTGGGTTTCAGACTAGACAAAGGCGCTCTAAGCGTCGATGTGTGAACTGAAAAATATTTTTGAGCGCAGGTGCGTAGAAGGAACAGAGTAATGTTGTGTTTTTGGCGCACGTGCACACGATGTGCGAATCTGGGCCTATAAACCTGTGCACAATTGTCACACGGACGTGAAGAAAATATCGAATGGAATTCTCTCAACTCAGCTTTGAATTTGATGTTCTGTAGGTTGGCTTGGGCCGGTTATGGTACATGTAGGTTAATTAAGTAAAAAGAAGAGCTAAAATAACCTAAATTGGGTAGGAAATTGATACCTTTCCCCAGTGGAGATGCCAATTTGTTGTGCCTCTTTTGTCACCTAAATGAGAAAAACAAAGGTGCTTACGAGCTTATTTGGGTTAGCTAAGAAATACAACAGTGAAGGAAAGGGTTAGAAGAATAAACATAAAAGGTTAAGCTAAGAATTAAACTAGGAAAGGAAAAAACAACTAAACTATTGTGCATAAGGACATAATAACAAGAAACAAACAAGACTCATGTCACCAATGGAAAGGATTGTATTAGTGAAAAGAAAACACCAAAACGAAAGGGGAATTTGAGTCCCTTCTTCCTCCAAGGGAGGGCTCTTGGACCCCCAAGATTGAGCTCTTCTTACAATTTTGAAACTTGAAAGAAATGGTGAAAGAATCCTAAGCTAACCCACTCAAAAGGTGATGTGGATTGCTCAGATGGAATGGTGCTAGTATTCTCTTGATAAGAAAAGAGGTTTCCCCAAGAGAATAGCAGCGACATAACCTTGCAAATGAATTCCTTGAAAATGTAGTGCACCCATGGCCTTGTTTTATAGCACCACTTTGAGGTATTGTGCAACCAAATTTTAGTGTGAAAAGGGGATGTTTAGGGAACCTTTAAGTCTTTGACCAGCCACCCAGCTGGATCCAGTTGAGATTTGGATGTCAAATCAACTTGGAAGATGAACTAGAAGTGGGTGGGAGGCCGACCATAATCATAAATGCGTCGTTCTCAAGTGTGTGCGGATTTTAGCGTTCACAGTCGTGCATCGTTCACATGTGTTCTTTTCTTGTGTTTCTTGATGGCGCATATGCATGCGCACCCTATGTAGTCATAGCGCATCTTGATTTTATAACTGGTTGTATAGTTTTGGACCTTTTGGAAATGCTTTTTTTGGTAATTTTGGTCCATGGGTGGACTCATAGCTGTTTGAAGATGCTGGATTCTTGTAACCATTTGCGGACGAAATTTCAGCGATAACACTTAGGCCTTCAAAATCAATTTTGTACCTTTATGTCTCATAACCAATCAAATTGAAGTTCGTTACAAAAGTTCCTAATGTTTGACAGTTCCACACTGTCAACTGTCAAATCGCTGCAGAATCATCTCATCCTAATAATGGTTTGTAATCATAAGTCTTATGCATGGGAGTTAGTGGGTTCCTGGTCTCAAATTCATTTGATTATGATTTATTATAAAAAATGGGCTCTTGGATCATGCTACAGTCATCAAACAATTTAAAATTATCTCCGAGCGAAAATCCTTATTCACTGCCAAAACTATGTTTCTGTCCAAAGTATCAAAAGTATTACTCTTTTATGATGTTAAGACCTTAATTACTGAACAAACCCTTCATCCTATCAATATTCTGGTGCTCCAGTCCTACCCCTTACCAGATTCTTTTTCGCTGCAGAAAATTCATCTTGCTGCAAAATTCCACTCGCTGCTAAAACTCTGTTTCATGACTAAACATTAATGTTCTGATAATTCTTGTACATTGATGAATTTTTCTACTTTATAATCTTTCCCCATTCATCTTACCCTATGATTGATATACATGGAACCTGATAAGAAAAATAAGAATACATACAAGGGAGGTGAGATCATGAAGTTTGAACCTCATGATATGCAGTTGATGAATTCAAACCCTATCTTCAGAGAATATTTTCAAAGAGTGGGATGCCTCATTTTTTTAAAAATGTTGTAGGGAAGCCACATGGAAGTAGCCAAGTATTTCACCATGAAATTTGATGGGGTCAAAACAAGAGTTGGTCTATTGGAATTTCAGGTTATAGAGAAAACTGTTGCAACAACTACATAAATACCTTATCAAGGTAAGAAATGGTTTAAGGGTATGGCCATATATCCTCCATACTATAATGAATACCTCAAGCCAGAGTATCATGATGAAAACCCATCAAAAGGAGTGCCAATGAATCATATGATAGATCATTATGACAAGCTTCTAAGAGTGATTCAACGATATTTTACTTGTGAAGGGCACTTCAACATGGTTTACCAATATCACATAAAAATCCTTATGCATTTCACTGGTAAGCACTATATTAATATTACTTTTTACCTTTATAGAAGTTTGGGAAAGATGGATGACAAAGTGAAAGCAAAGTCCAAACAGATTGAACACAATTTCTTCCATTTTGGCCTCATAAAGCTCTTGGTCCTTGAAGAACTTAGAAAACAAAATGAACAGTAGGATTCCTTTTTGTCTACAACAGGGTTTAGTCCAGAGGCTTATTGTTCTCCATCATATAAAAGGAGTACCATGTCTTCAAGTGATAATTCAACCTCTAGCAGTGAAAAAAGAAAAAGAAGTAAATATAAATAGAAACAACCGGTCATAGTTGAAACCCTTGAATCTACAACTGAAATATTTATCAACAAGGAATCTAAGGAGAAGAAAAATGGTAAAAAACCATTAGAGCAGGGTATACTGAATGTTTAATATGTTTTAGAGACCCCTGACAGTAAGAAAAGTAAGATGAAAGGAAGAAAGGTTGAATTCATTGCCGAAGCAGTGAAAATGTTAAAACCTAGAAAACCATTGACTAGGTCAACATTGAAAAAGCTAGCTCCTGTAGATGAAGGTGCAACTGAGGTTCATATTCATCATGAAACTAAATAAATTGCAGATGTCCAAATCTCATATGGTAAAGAGGCATCTGTAAAGGGAAAACTTATCATGGCTATGAACATATCAACAACAAGAAATTTGGCCTATAATGAGGAGATTAGATCTTAAACACCTACTCATCATGAGCCTATATAAGTTATCAAAATTATGTCACCATCAAAAGAAAGTGATTTGAGATTCAAGAGACTCAGGAACCAACTCAAGAAACCATAAGCTCTAATTGTGCAGTTAAGAGGGGAAAACAGACAGATGAAGACCAAAATAGCAAAACACTTGGACTCATGTGAGGAGGATTTAGGAAACAATAAGAGTATGGTTAAAAGATCCATGCCACTGCATAGGCAAGTCAAGAACTTGTACCAAAATAATAGAGCTTTGCAGGCAGAGAATATGATTTTGAATGAAGAGCTACAATAGTTAAAGGAAGAAGCTGCAAATAGGAATTTGGATGTGTTGGCTCAAGTGGCAGTGGAATGACTTAGAAATACTCAAAATATATCCATTTCTATTTTAAATGTATGCTCTCTTTTTGAAATTGATAACTAAATGTGAAACCCTAATTTTGACAACATACTGACAACCATGGATAACATCTAGGGTTTTAGAGTTTCTCCTCTTGAATTGTTTTTTTGAACATGAAGGATATATGTTATTCTATAATGACATTAGATGCAGAGGCCAAAACCATTAAATAGATTGCACACAACTAAAACAAATTCATAAATTTGAAGAAATCCAGAAACAAATATTTCACAAGAAGTTTAACAGTTCACTGCGAAAGTGTTTGAAATCGAGTTTTTGTAGCAAATGGTCATCAGTTCATTGCGAAAGTGCACAATCAATTCAGATTTGAGTTTGTCTCAACTGCCAACTAGATGGATTGTGCCAAATCACTATGAATACTTGAAAGGTTGGATACTTTTCTATTGAATCACATGGATTTGATGGGATTTGAATGCATTAATTGATCAAGGAACAAAACCCTTGAGATTAGGAGTTAGTTGTGATTTCTGTTGTTATCTTTTGTAACAAATTCCTAAGATAAGGGGAATCCTATGTAACCACTTGTTATCAAATTCCTTAGAGTATGCATAGAGGAATAAACTATATATCCAATTTTTTTTTATGATGAAAGGGTTCGAATGATGAGAACTTGAGGCTTATAATCTTATTTTGATATTGAAGTTTTAGACTCAATATATCTGGATTTGAGGATTCAAATGCAATTGAAGATAACCTTTTTTTCTTTCCAACTCGTTCTTTAGATTCTACTTTAATGGAGTGTTATTTATGATTGATTCATCTACAATTTATTTGACATGATGTGCAGTAAATGGTTTGTTGCATATGTTGTGAAGTTTCTCTATTTAAGTATTCTATATTTTTGAATTAGGAGGTTCCTAGTTTATGGAAATTTCTTCAGTAAGTGAGCCAATTGACTTGGAAATACCATTGTATGATTTACTTCAGTTTTCTTCTGTTCATTTTGTTAAATATTTGTTGATTGGAGGTTGTCTTAGCCCTTTCTTGTTGGAGCATAGTTTCTGTTCATTTTATGAGTTGGATTGAGTCTCATACTATATCAGTCTGATCCATTATCAAAGTTTAAACATTCATCCATATATCTTAATAGTCTGTTGGGTACTGGGATTATCCTTATAGTTTTTTAAGGGTGACTCCTGGTGCTAAAATTTCTTGTGTCGTTGCCAGGGACGAAGTTGAATATTTTCCCTAGGCTGTACGACAAATAATACTTCTAGTTTTTTTTATCATGGACAAAAACCAGTAACAAAAAATACTGCATTATTCACCCAACGAATCCAAAGTTCAGTTGTGGCTCCTAAGAAGAGTAGAATGAGAGATAATCCACAGTCACCTCTAGCCACACCAATACTAGACCCAAAAAATATCATAAAGCAGGGAAGGGTTTTACAAGGAGCCTCATCTTCCAAATCTTCAGGTATTTCTGAAAAACCTCCTGACCTTATTTTTCATAGACCAGTTATTATATATGAATATTATCATTTACCTGAGGTAGAAACCCCTATAAAATATGAAGTAGAAAGTCTTCCTTTTGAGTATACTCTTTTTTCTCCTGATTTAAAAGAGTAAAGCCTTGAAAGTTTTGATTTTACTCCATCACCTGAGATTGTTAAAGGATTTAGAATTGAAAGTTTAGAGGACTTCCCATTTTTAGGTTCTCCAAGTGTTGATTTATTAAAGTCTTCTTGAGTAGGAAAATAGGAAACTTTGTCCTCTACTAATATCTCAGCAGAATCACCAAAGTTTGGTTCAGTTTCAGTTAAATATGAGTTTTCTTCACCTTAGTCTCCTTTGCATTTTAACCTTCTTCTATAAAAACTTCATCATCATCTGGAATCACACCATCTACTAGTAAGTCTCAACCTTGGTCTTTATCACATGTCACCTCTCCTAAGATCCAAAGCCCTCTTTTTCCAAAAATGACAGGAGTTAACCCACCCCTAAAGAGAATGGATGCCATTGTGGCTGCAATATATTCACCCTTAATACTTCCCCAAGATATGAATTCCCTTCCAGTTGGGGATTATCTCAAATACATGTCGAAGTTGACTTGTGAGGAAGATATCACAACAAAAGAACACCATGAAACCTTTTATAGTTATGCATATAATCTAAATATTGAACATGAGGATGTATGGATGAGGGGTTTTGTCCAAAGTCTAGATGGTGAAGCTCATAAATGGTTTATAGGTTTTCCTCCATGATCAATAGATGGGATTGAATATTTATATGATTCTTTCTTAAAGCACCAGTGATACAAAAAGGAATTTTTGTATGAAATCGCAGAGTTTGGAGCCATTAAAAGGAAATATGGGGAATTTGTTTTTGAGTTTTCAAAAAGATTCAATAAGATGTATAATAAGATTCCAACAGAAATCAATCCTACAGAGAC
>SNQJ01S0231317.1:0-14209 GCA_010110895.2 Picea sitchensis | reverse complement strand
AATTCAATATTCTATTTTTATTAAAGCTTTGTTTAATTTAATAAAGGCTTTAATTCAATATTCTATTTTTATTAAAGTCTCCTTTAATTCAATATTCTATTTTTATGCCCATCTATTTTTATTAAAGCCTTGTTTAATTCAATATTCTATTTTTATTAAAGCCTTGTTTAATTCAATATTCTATTTTTATTAAAGCTTTGTTTAATTTAATATTCTATTTTTATTAAAGCCTTGTTTAATTCAATATTGGAGATTTTTATTAAAGTCTCGTTTAATTCAATATTGGAGATTTTTATTAAAGTCTCCTTTAATTCAATATTCTATTTTTATGCCCATCTATTTTTATTAAAGCCTTGTTTAATTCAATATTCTATTTTTATTAAAGCCTTGTTTAATTCAATATTCTATTTTTATTAAAGCCTTGTTTAATTCAATATTGGAGATTTTTATTAAAGTCTCGTTTAATTCAATATTGGAGATTTTTATTAAAGCCTCGTTTAATTCAATATTGGAGATTTTTATTAAAGCCTTGTTTAATTCAATATTGGAGATTTTTATTAAAGCCTCGTTTAATTCAATATTTTTATTAAAGCCTTGTTTAATTCAATATTGGAGATTTTTATTAAAGCCTTGTTTAATTCAATATTGGAGATTTTTATTAAAGCCTCGTTTAATTCAATATTGGAGATTTTTATTAAAGCCTCGTTTAATTCAATATTTTTATTAAAGCCTTGTTTAATTCAATATTGGAGATTTTTATTAAAGTCTTGTTTAATTCAATATTGGAGATTTTTATTAAAGCCTCATTTAATTCAATATTGGAGATTTTTATTAAAGCCTCGTTTAATTCAATATTGGAGATTTTTATTAAAGCCTTGTTTAATTCAATATTCAAGATTTTATTTTTTATTAATTATTATATTATTTAAAAATTAATGAAATTATTATTATTAATAGAAAATATTAATATAAAATGATTAATATAATATAATATAATATTAATCATATAATGTTAATAAAAAAATGTCAAGGGGATTTTCAAACTATATAATGTTATTACTAGGAAATTAAAAATTAAAGAATTATAAAATCATAATAACTTTATATTTTATTAATTAAATAAATGAAGCTTTGTTTAATTCAATGTGTGGAGATTTTTATTAAAGCCTTGTTTAATTCAATATTAAAGCCTTGTTTAATTCAATATTCTATTTTTTATTAAAGCCTTGTTTAATTCAATATTGGAGATTTTTATTAAAGCCTTGTTTAATTCAATGTTAGATTTTTGTGAAAGCCTAGTTTAATTCAATATTGGAGATTTTTATTAAAGCCTTGTTTAATTCAATATTGGAGATTTTTATTAAAATCGTGTTTAATTCAATATTGGAGATTTTTATTAAAGCCTTGTTTAATTCAATATTTAATTCAATATTGGAGATTGGTGTTTTATTTTTATTAAAGCCTTGTTTAATTCAATATTAAAGCCTTGTTTAATTCAATATTAAAGCCTTGTTTAATTCAATATTGGAGATTTTTATTAAAGCCTTGTTTAATTCAATATTGGAGATTTTTATTAAAGCCTTGTTTAATTCAATATTCTATTTTTATGCCCATCTATTTTTATTTAAGCCTTGTTTAATTCAATATTGGAGATTTTTTATTAAAACCTTGTTTAATTCAATATTGGAGATTTTTATTAAAGCCTTGTTTAATTCAATATTGGAGATTGGTGTTTTATTTTTATTAAAGCCTTGTTTCCCATCTATTTTTATTAAAGCCTTGTTTAATTCAATATTGGAGATTTTTATTAAAGCCTTGTTTAGTCCAATGTTGGAAATTGGTGTTTTATTTTATTTTTATTAAAGCCTTGTTTAATTCAATATTGGAGATTTTTATTAAAGCCTTGTTTAATTTAATATTGGAGATTGGTGTTTTATTTTTATTAAAGCCTTGTTTCCCATCTATTTTTATTAAAGCCTTGTTTCCCATCTATTTTTATTAAAGCCTTGTTTAATTCAATATTGGAGATTGGTGTTTTATTTTTATTAAAGCCTTGTTTAATTCAATATTGGAGATTGGTGTTTTATTTTAATAAAGCCTTGTTTAATTCAATATTGGAGATTGGTGTTGTATGCTTGCCTTGTTTAATTGGATATTGGTGTTGTATGATTGCCTTGTTTAATTCGAGATTGGGCAATGCCCATTTTATTTTATTAAAAATAATAATAAAATCTTTATAAAAAAATAATAATAAATCTTTTTAAAAACAAAAAAATAATTAAAAAATCCTTCTTATTATTTTTATTAAAAATAATAATAAATCTTTATAAAAAAATTAAAATCTTAAAAACAAAAATAATTAAAAATCCTTCTTAATTTTTAATTAAAATAATAATAAATTTTTTTTTTTTTTTTTTTTTTTTTTTTTAAAAAAAAATAATAATAAATCCTTCATAAAAAAAATAATTAAAAATCTTTCATAAAAATTCTTCATATCAATATTTTTATTAAAAATAATAATAAATCTTTCATTAAAAAAAAAACCTTAAAATTAATTAAAATCCCTTCTTAAAACCTTTCATGTACCTAGCTTGGATTACAATAAAATCTTTCATTGAGAAAGAGATATCCTTAAAAAAAATTAAAAAAATCCTCCTTATAAGCTAATTTGGCAGGCGACATGATAATGTTCTCACTTGCTTGGCTTAGTGCTTAGTGTTGTATGTTTGGCTTGTTGACTTGGAGATTGGGCTTAATGCTCATAATTTTATTAAAAAATAATAAAAATCTTTCATAAAAAATTAAAATCTTTAAAAAATAAAAATAATAAAAAATTTCATAAAAATAATTAAAAATCCTTCATATAAGTCCAATATTTTTTATTAAAAATATTTAATTTTATTAAAAATAATAAATATAAATCTTTCATAAAAAAATTAAAATCCTTATAAAAAAAAAAAAAAATTCTTCATAAAAAAATTAAAATTCCTTCTTAAAAATCTTCAATGTAAGTATTATGTTTTTATTAAAAATAATGTTAAATATTTCATAAAAATTAAAATACTTCAAAATAATAATAATAATAAATCTTTCATGTATGCTTAATGTTTTATATATATATAATGAATTAAAAATCTTAATAAAAAAAATCTAAATAAAAATCCTTCATATAAACCCAATAGCTAAATTTTCCTTACAAACACAATTTTTTAAAATAATTAAAATTCTTCTTAAATATCCTTCATATAAACCCAAGAGATAAATTTGTCTTCCACAGAGACATAAATTTTAAAATAATTAAAATAAATTTTTTTTTTTTTTTTTTATATATATAAACAAAATTTTAAAATAATTAAAAATCATTCTTAAAAGTCCTTCATATAAACCCAAGAGCTAAATTTTCATGAAACTGGAATTTTAAAATGTTATAAGTCCTTCATATAAACCCAAGGCTAAAGTTTGCTAGTTTTTTTTATGGTTTGGCAGACTTTAAAACCTATAAAAGGACAGAGACCTTAACCTTGAAGAACAATGCACTCAATCCCAAAAGCACCATCACCCTACAAAACCAATTTTGGCCAAAACTACAAAAATTTTACATGTGTTAACAGATTCTTGAATAGGTCTACAAGATATGAGATTGTTTTAGGCAGAGATTGCATGGAAAACAATTTTATTTTGGTGCAATTATTGTCTCTACCTATATCCCTAAGATGTCCAAAAGAAAAAGAAACAATCCAAAGGTGGATTACACAAAGATATCTATATGTTATATACAAAGGTTTGACTTTTGTTACAACATATTATAGTTTTTCAAGTGAAGTATTGTTGGCATCCATACATGATTTTTGCCTTTTAAAATGACAAATCAACAATTCTTGTAGCTGACTACGCTTCGTCATGTAAATGTTTGAAGGTGACTTTTAAATTGTAAAAATGATGTTTTGATTATTCCTAATATTTTTATTTTTTTTTTTTTTTTTTTTTTTTTTTTTTTTTTTAAAAGATATTTATTATTTTAAAGGATGTTGATTCTTCAGTATTTTAATTTAAAAGAAATAAGGCTTGGTCTTGAAAGGTTTAATATGTTTTAACCCATTCTACTGAATGTTTTTTTTCTTTGAACTCATAAAAAAACACTTGTTTTAAGATTGTCCTTGGATTGAAAGTTATACCTTGGATACTTTGTATGCTAAGAATTGATTGAAAAAGAGACTTTAGTTGTGTTTCATTTAAGATTCATGGTAAGTCAAATTTGGTTTTAAAATTTTCGATATGCTTTTGGCTTGTAAAGAACATCCTCTCCTAACCTTAGCAGATTGAATTCACCCTTTACATTTGATGAGATTTAAAACATAACTTCGGTGCCTACTGTACTTTGTGTAAAGTGGCATTATGAATCCACGGATCCATCATTCTGAGCTAAGGTTTTCAAATACTTTCGGTCGGGGCATCCATTACCTGAAATCGTTTGATTTTCATGGCTTGGAATCCCTTGTTCTCACATTCTAGATGCACTAGGGTGACTACTAGATTAATCCTTTTTTTAAGGTTGGGGTTTTTCTCTGTTACTGATCCCCCTTATCGCTGTGAGTTACGGTCACCTTTGTGGTATGCATTAATCGTTTTGCATACCCAGGAGGGCGATGTTTTCTTGAGAGTTTGGTAAACCGTGATAAAATTAGATCAAACCCTTGAAAACCAGTGATGAACCCTTTTACTGCGATACGGGACTGTTTCTCCAGAAATTGGATCATTGTAGAGATATGTCTCGATTTTTTGGAGGTAAATTTCTCAGATTTTTCGTTCGGTTGCAGAAAACGTTTTTTATTTTATTTTATTTTATTTTGCTACAACAATTCACAGCAAAACCCCTATGGTGGATAAACCCTTGATAGACAAGCCTCTCAGGCTCTCAAATGTCAGGCCTAATCTTTTGTATGAAAACCCTCATGCAAGGGCATTTCCCGAACAACCTTTATTTGAGGAACAAGATGCTAGTCCTTGGGTTTTTAAAGATCGAGTATGAAAATTTGTCTCTGAATCCCTTGATCAAGCTTCGGTAAATAGCAAATGACTTGATGAAGTAAATAACCTGCGGTATGGATATCCTCAAACAAAGCATTCGGATCCGCGATTGGTGAGGGTTTGTTTTGTTTTGGATCGACAAATATTACGCAGATATACCTTCCCTTCAGTGGGATCAAAACCCTCACCACTGAGATCGACTCATTAATGAGTGAAAATCATAGTCTAAAGTTCAGTGTTCAAAGGCAAGGGAAGCGCTTGAAAAGAACTGTAAACGTAATGATAAAGAATGTTGAGTGTGTCACAGTAGTAGTTAACTCTGAGGTCTTATGAGTCAAATTTTGCATGCAGTTAAGAGGTAAAGATTTGTTTGTTTATCTTAGTTGTGTTTTGACAGATTTTCTATTAATATGGATTTAATTAGATTTATGTTGTTTAAAATAAAACTAGCTATAGAATCAGCTGATTCTGTAGCCATTTTGTTCTCATTCGAATTTTTGGAAATTCTTGGTTAGAATAATATCTAAACTCCTTTATTTTCGTTTTTCCTTTCAGGATATCGTGTAGTTGGTGGTGATCTGATGATATAGACCATTTCTGGGCTTATTATCCATTTCTTTGGCTCATCTTTTGTAAGCAGAAACAAGCTTTTTATAGTTTTTAGAGATACAGTGTGATATGTAGTGGTTCTATTACCCTTTATTTTGTAATTATTAAATCATTTTGAGATTTAATCTTCTCCCACAAGATAAGATGTTTAGCTTGAGTGAACTCTTTAAATACTAGAGATTTTGTAATGAAGGCATCCTCGCCCGGGGAAGAAGATGGACGTTTGATTTACGGACTTTAATGGAACAACAATACACATTTGGCTTTAGCTTCTTGTGGATGAATTGTCTTCATTTTAAGTTTTATTTTATCTGAGTATGATAATAGGTTTGATAGCTATAGTCTTCATGATTTATTATGTTTTGGGATAATTCTTTTATAAATGTTGTCACTTGATAATAGGTTTGATAGCTATAGTCTTCATGATTTATTATGTTATTGGGATAATTCTTTATAAATGTTGTCCATAAATGATGCTCGGATATTAACCGTGTGATCATCTATTTAGTTTTAATTATAGGATTTCTCCTTAATTTTTGTTGAAAGATTAAATGCAATGTTATTGCTATCATATATTTATTAATGTAATTGCTTGCAATCCTTGAGATCCGCAGTAACTATTGATATCATTCTATCTATTATTTAAATTTAATTGCCAACACAATTGTTTTGCATTTATTCAAAATATTTAAAGAGTTCATTCTTGAGGGTTTCCCTCTGGACAAGGTGGTTGGATGTTCTCTGATCGTATAGATGTTTGGATTCATATCATTAGCTCGTTGTACAGGTTAGCTCATTTGCATTTGTCTACTATTTGTTTATCACTTCAGGAAATTCAAGCGTGGTTTTGGATTTTGACTATCCATACGTTTATGTTTCATAGCATTTTCTTTTATAAGTCTTAAACTAATAAAAGAAGGAAAATCAAAAAATATTTTTTATGTGCTTTCTTTGTCTACGCTTCTTCAAAGTAGTCATTTCACATTGATTTTTGTAAGTTTCGTTTAAAACTTGCAACTTGTAAATAATGTACATAAATGAGACTTATCTGTCTTTTGCTTAAATACACCTACTACAGTTATATTAGAGCATATATATATATATATATATATATATATATATATATATATATATATATATATATATATATATATATATATAGTGTTTAGTAATTAGATAAGTTATTTCTTTCTTTTATTTTGTTTCTTTTAGGATTTTTAGTTTGTCTTGAACCATTAAACTCGTCAGAACGAGTTATACCAAGCGGCTTGGGTTATTAGACAACAACGAACCGGTTCCACTCTCTCAATTAATGACGATCATTTTTTTCCCGTCAACAAATGGCTAGAAGGAGGGTTGTGAATTGATTTAATGATTAAAGTTTTCACCCCTCAGCCTTTCATAACTCAGTTTATAAATCCTTCTAATGTATCATCTTATAATGCACTGGGGAAGACTAACTATTTGAGTCAATTTCTTCAAATTCTTAATGGCTCCACTTAAATCAACTACGTATTAGACATGCTTTTCCACTTCTCCTGAGTTATTCCCAACAAGACATTTGATCTCTTTTCAGAACTCACTTTCGATGGTGAAGGGAACACATTTGTAGTAGACCATGTTTCTAAATTTCTTTATAAATGTTTAAGACACAAGATCATTGATCCTAATGTTACATGCAGATTGTTCTCTCTCACTTTTCGAGATCGGGTTAAATGTTGGTTTGAATCTTTCCATCTAATTCGATTCATTCTTTGTATGAGTTTGTAATTGATTTTTTATCAAACTTTAACAATTATGATCATGATGAATTAAGTGATGAATTAAGTTATTAAGGAAAGCAGTGGTGAATCATTCGATGATTTTACAATTAGGTTCATTCATGTTTGTACTAGGTTTGCTTATTAATGAGTGGTTTAAATATCTAGTTTCTCTCTCAGACAAGCAAGATTAGTTAATTTTTAACCAATCTGAATTTATCACTAACACTCAATCTCAAGATGGTTTAGATTTTGATGTTGATCTTGAAGATTTTGAAACACCACAATTTTTGTCAACTTCTTCATTTTGGCAAATCATGAGCAACATCATCCTTTACAAAATGCAATTGTCACATCTAATCATTCTTTGCAAACAATGTCTTCTCCCGTCGAAGAAGGAACCTTGACTTTAAAAGAAACTGACAATTATGCACTCTCATAGATTTTATATCTGTTTCTAAAGTAAAAGAGGTTGAATGTGAGTTGATAATCATGTGGATGATAAATCTTCCCCTAATTTAGTTGAACGGATCAATGATCAATCAGTGGGAGAAAAAATCATTAGGCAAGCTTCTATCCCTAGTAATTTTCTCTCAAACTCTCCCTTGCACAATGACAAATTGTCTCTTAAAAGTATCTAGTACTCTTCAAAGAGAATCAAAAGAGGTTGGTCGGTTTATACAAGGGAGAGGGACAAAACCGGTTGAGATGCGTATCTATCATTCCAAAGTGCATTTCATCTCATAATTCTTCTACATATTATTCCTTGTACCACGATATTTTTTATCCTAATGTTATACAATTGCATACCCCATATTAGAGAGAATTCAACATTATATGATCAGGTTCAAATTAATAGAGATTACCGAATAAACAATAAAGAGGAGAATATTTTTTTCCCATGAACATATTAATTTTTATTCTCATCAATTATCGTTGGGTAAATCAGAAATGATTTGAAAGAGCCCCAAATTGCATCTTTCATTGATACATCCCAATTTGTGTTTAGAGAAGGATCCTGATTTTTCCATGATCAATTATAAGAGGTTGAAAAGTATAATCGACCAAATATTACTACCAATGATGATTATTCAAAAATATTGAATTGGTATTTCCATCTAGTTCACCTCAAATGGTTAACCTTAAAATATCTAAGTTCAATGGAAAGTTTCAAGAGAATGAAACACTTATCTTCAAATCAAGAATCATGATAAGTTCTCTCTCTCTTGGTCCGACCTTTCTACAAGATTCTTTCCTTGATAGTCTAATACTTTATTCTCACGAGGAATATTTGTCACATGTGAATTCTTTAAAACAATCCCGTGTCAGTAGTTGCATATATCATGATAGTATTGTAGATTGGTTGGAGTATTCATATCTCGAAAAGTTTCCAGGGTATGGTAAGATTATCTTCATTTTATTTAGAGATCAAGGAGGTAGCTTCAACACACTCATTTTATATCCTTAAGATGGAGAAAATATGGAATGAAAGGAATATTGTCAGGAGGATGGGGAGCACGCCGAAGTTTAAGTGATGGTTATGTTAAGGTCCCATAGCTTCTCACAAGCTTCACTCAATCTCATTTTTCATATTTTGTAACCCATATAATGAAAAAATTGTCAAATGGATGGAGGATTCATGCTTGAATGTTCAAGGGAATGGGTAAGATCATGCTTGCCTTGTTTTAATGATGATGATAAAGGTGAGTGTGATATATTTTTGTCATTTTTGATATACTTCATTTTTGTTAGTAATATGTGATTTTGCTTCCTCTTGTAGGATTAGATTTTTCAGGTGGCTACTTTGGAAACATGACTTCAAGTAGTATTCCTGATTTGTTTAGTACTTAGGGTAGGTTTTATTTTAGTTTTATTCCTCACTATTTCTCTTTGTAATAATGGAGTCATGAGCACAAGTGGGCACACCAAGAAAACCACAATATGGCTGATTGTGAGAGTCAACAATCTTTTCTCCTTTGCTTTTTGTTGAATGTGCTTTTCAAAGCGGGTGTTATTATAGAAATTTTAAATGGAAAGTAAAGAGATAAATAAATCTGAGCAGTAAATTCAACCACGATCAAAGGCATACAGTGGAATTTGCATTCATATCGATGCGGATATTTCTATTTTCTTTATCCGCTCAAGAGATATTTTTCTTAGATCCACCTCATTTTGTACATACTTTTTGTTTGAATTTTCTTTTGATTTTTGATTTTGGTTATTTGATTTTTGTTTGTTTTATTTTGGTTAAATTTATATACGTGTCACCTTTTAGTTCGTGGAGGGGAGCTAGAATGCATCATTATGGAGCGGTATTAAGGTCCTCTCAAGAGCATCAATGTTGTGAATTGTTGAAACACAGACTAGCTAAATAAATTTTATGTTTGAAATCGATTTCCTGGTCTCACTTTATAATCATGAGCATGCACGATCATCTTTAAAGCTTTTTATATTTATCCCATGCTTTTAAAGAAAGAGACTCAAGTATGCCTTCTTGTCCTTGAAAAATTGGTTTCATCTAGAAACTAATTTCGGATCATAATGAAGGTGACTAAGCAAAAATTAAAGAACAAAAGGAAAATAACAAAGTGTTCTAAAGGCGAATTTTCAGCATCACCCTGCTCTTCTTAATATCTTTAAATTTATATCATATTGTGAATAATTTCTCGAGAGTTGTGGAAGTGTTTGTAAACCCATCAGGATACTGAGCAGTCTATGGCAGCAGTTAAATACATGCATGATGCCAAGACAACTGTTAGAGATGCGAAACGGACTATTTGGCAATGAAGCAATGTCGGGTTCAAAATTCTCGAATTATAAATTTTGATATTGGTCATAAGCATCCTTCATTTGGAATTGAAATTTCTTGCACAGGATAGAGGAGTCAGAGTGGGTTAATTGACATCCATAACGAGGCTATGGACGCCCTCTTGGCAGCGGTGGCCCTGTCAACAGTGTTGAAACCATTGACTTGAACATTGTTGCTCTCGTAGTTAAAATTTGTCACCGAATTTCATTTGAATAGGAAGATACCTGAAGCTGGACTGTGTAATGATTGTTGAGATGCTTGATGTCCTTCAACTATGCTTGGATCTGTAATCATTCTAAGCATCCCTAACATGAACTCATCGGTGATACTTGCTTCTCGAGTAAGTACAAGCCATTGTGGTATACATACATGATTTTTGCCTTTAAAATGACAAATAAACCAGTCTGTAGCTGCCTAAGCTTTGTCATGTAAATATTTGAATGTGACTTTTAAATTGTAAAAATGATGTTTTGATTATTCCTAATATTTTTTATTTTTCTTGGGTTAATACTTCATTTATGATTGAAAGCATGAATGAAGTATTAAAACTTCAAAATCGTATTTTAATTTAAAAATAAATAAGGCTTGGTCTTGAGAGGTTTAATATGTTTTAACCCCTTCTACTTAATGCTTTTTTGCTTTGAACTCATAAAAGAAACACTTGTTTTAAGATTGTCCTTGGATTGAAATTTATACCTTGGATACTTTGTATGCCAATAATTGATTGACAAAGAGACTTTAGGTGTGTTTCATTAAGATTCATGGTAAGTCAACTTTGGTTTTAAATCTAGATATGCTTTTGGCTTGTAAAGAACATCCTCTCCTAACCTTAGCAACTTGACTTCACCCTTTACATTTGATGAGATTTAAACATAACTCAGTCATACCCCGTACTCTGTGTGAAGTGGCATTATGAATCCACAGATCCATCAATAAGAGCTAAGGTTTTCAATCACTCGGTCCTCGGGGCATCCATTACCTAAAAACGCCCAATTTTCATGGCTATGAATCCCTTGTGCTCACATTTTGGATGCACTAGGGTGGCTGCTATCTTACTCTCCTTTGTTTTTAGAATTTTAGGGTTTTCTAATTCGCAGTCCCCCTTATCGCCTAGCGATTTTTGAAATTAGCCTTGTGTCTGTCCAATCAGGTTTGCATACTAGAGACGCGTTTTGCGGGAGCATTTTGCATAAACCGTGAATTAGATCAAACCCTTGAAAAACAAAACCAAAATGAGCCCTTTTACCTTCATCGCGGGAAGTTTCTCTAAGCCCGGATCATTGCAGAGAGATATGTCTCGATTTTGGAGGTAAATTTCTCCGGTTTTAAGTTACGGTTGAGAAAACGTTTTTTTTGCTACAACAATTCACGTAGAAACCCACAATGGTGGAAAAAACCTTGATAGAGAAGCCTCTCGGGCTCTCAAATGTCAAGCCTAATCTTTTGTATTAAAACCCTCACACAGGGGCATTGCAGGAGCAAGGCTTTATCGAGGAACAAGATGCTAGTCCCTTGGGTTTTAAAGATCTCGAGTATGAACATTTTGTTTGTCCCAATCCATTTATCAAACTCGGTAAAGAACCCACATAAAATAGTGGTATCATTCTGACACACGACCATGGATATCCTCAAACAACTGTTCCAGATCCACGGTGTGATGTTTGTTTGTTTTGGATCGACAAATATTAGACAGATATACCTTCCCTTCAACTTCTTGTAGATCAAAACCCTCACCACTTAGATCGACTCATTAATGAGTGAAAATCGCAGACTAAAGTTCAGTGCTCAAAGGCAAGGGAAGTGTTTGAAAAGAATTGGAAACGTGATAATAAAGAATGTTGAGTGTGCTACAATAGTGGTTAACTCTGAATTCTTATGAGTCAGATTTAGCATGCGGTTAAGAGGTAAATATTTGTTTGTTTATATTAGTTGTGTTTTTATTTAGTTTTTTTCCATTAATATAGATTTAATTAGATTTATGTTGTTTAAAATAAAACTAGCTACATAATGAGTTGATTTGTAGCCAGTTTATTCTCATTTGAATTTTTGGAAATTATTGGTTATAATAATATCTAAACTCCTTTATTTTAGTTTTTCCTTTCGGATATCCCTTAGCAGATGGTGGTGATATGATGATATGGACCATTTTTTTAGCTTATTAGCCATTTCTTTGGCTCATCTTTTGTAAATAGAAACAAGATTTTTATAGTTTTGAGAGATACAATGTGATATGGAGTGGTTCTATTACCCTCTATTTTGTAATTAGTAAATCATTTTGAGATTTAATCTTATCCCACAAGATAAGATGTTTAGCTTGACTTAACTCTTTAAATACTAGATATTTTTTGTAATGAATCCAAATGCGGTAAAAGATGGATGATTAATTTAGAGACTTTAATGGAACAACAATACACATTTGGCTTTAGCTTCTTGTGGATGGTGTCTTCATTTAAGTTTTGCTTATCTTGATATGATAATAGGTTTGATAGCTATAGTCTTCATGATTTATTATGTTTTGGGATAATTGTTTTATAAATGTTGTCCATAAGTGAAGCTCCAGATATTAACCATGTGATCATCTATTTAGCTTCAATTACAGGATTTCTCATAATTTTCGTTGAAGATTAAATGCAATGTTATTGCTAACAGATTTTTCTTATAGTAATTGCTTGCAATCATGAGATCACAATAACTATTTGTACCACTCTTTCTGTCATTAAAATTCAATTGCCAACCTGATTAAGTGCGCATTTGATGGAATAGATTTAAGGTTCATTGCGGGTTTCCCTCTTGGACAAGGTGGTTAGATGTTCTCTGATTGTATAGATGTTTGGATGCATATCATTAGCTCATTGTACATGTTAGCTCATTTACATTTTACGCTGTTGTTTATCAGGGAATTGAGCGTATGTTTTGGCTTTTGATTATCTATACGTTTCCGTTTCATAACATTTTATTTATTAGTTTAAGACTTATAAAGGGAAAAATCAAAAAAATATTTTGATGTGCTTTCTTTTATCTACTTCTTCGAAGTAGTCATTTTCACATTGAGTTTAATAAGTTTAGATTAAAACTTGTGACTTGTAAATAATGTTTATAAATGAGACTTATATATCTTATGCTTAAATACACCTACTACAGGTTACATTAACATAAATATGTAATAACTATATATATATATATATATATATTGTTTAGTATTAGATAGTTATTTCTTTCTTTTATTTTGTTTATTTAGAAGTTTTAGATTGGCTAGCAGGCTATTAAACCCATCAAAGCGAGTTACACCAAATGGCAGGTTGCTTAGACAGCCACTGGACCAGACTAGTTCTTCGGCGGACGGTCATTTTAGATCAACAAGCATATACAATGGGGTAGAAGTGTAACAACACACACATATACAAAATGTTCCTTATGGATTATTGACTCGTGCTACAAAACTGCTCTTTTTGATTTAATAATGCTACCAAATGTGAGATGAAATGTTTAAGAATTAATTGAGACTTAATTACTATAGAAAGACTTATAATAGAAACATGAATTGAATGTTTGAAAAGAAATATAATCTATAACACACTGATTTATAGCAATAGTTAGTTCATTTGCCATCCATGTTTTCATGGAAAGCTGATGAAAGGATAATCACATTGACATAAACATTCATTGAATAGAAATGAAATAAACAACACAATGAAATATATATCTAATGAATACAACACAAAGGTGCATTCATATGCAACCTCTCCAAGTAGGCCCTACCTGAAGAGGATAGGTAAATCCCTTAGGCAAATTAACTCGAGGAAATAACAATCTTTTATTTGTTTAGTGACATCAAGATTACAGGCTTCGAGATGTGCAATACCTCTAACCCTAGTTGCATGCAAGCTCTAGAATATATGATTGTCTACCCTAATTCAGAAGCTGACAAAACATATTTATACTAGAGAAGCCTTGTATTCCTACTGAGGAACTCCAAGCTACATATTAATAGTCTTACCCTAAA
>SNQJ01S0231315.1:0-10633 GCA_010110895.2 Picea sitchensis | reverse complement strand
TCTCTTGGGCCAACCATATATGTGGAAGCGCCATGCTATTTATGAGTCTCGACCTCGTAGTGTCATTGTTACTTTGGGGGGTCATCTCTACAGAATACTAGAGGTAGTTTCAACTATTGTTCCACCTAAACAGTGCTGAAAGGTAGTATCTCATACTGCAAAATTCAACTTCTTCACAATTTATTCAAAAGGGGAATAGAAGGACACTGCAACCACTACAGCCTCGCCCCAAGCACCTTATATCCAACAAAAGCAGGTTGACAAGGTTGCAGCAAAGCACAAAGATTCCTTATGCACATCGTCCTCTCATGTAGCTCGACTTGTTGAATAGCCTCAGCCTCAATAGGTTCGTAACAGACTTCCACAAACTGAGCAACGCGACATCTCCAGCAAGGTAAGCAGCTCACTAAGCTGCAGATTCAACAAACGCTTTTCCCTCTCCCTTGAGAACTCAACGCAATGAAGACCATTGCTTCCTAAGGAGGGAGGATTGATCTAGGTGGATATCGGTGGCCACCAATCTTTTCCAACTAGCTCAAAACAATTTTCTGGCAATTTTGACAATTTACTATTTTTAGCAGTTTTAACTTCCGGGGCTATTTTGAGGGCCTAAATGAAGGTTTTTTCGAGATCGAGCTTCTCGATGATAGTCAAGGGCATGGTTGAACCCCCAAAATGAATCTCCTCGACGATACCTTTCCAACGGTCTATCATACGTCTAAAACGGAGACCGTATGCAAAAGTTACGACCCCGGGAAGTTGATGTACTAACTTACCCAAACAGAGCCCACATGACTTTTGGTGCTTCATCTCCTAGGGTTAGGTTTTTGTATGTCTAGGGTTTTTGGCATTCCGGTTTATTGTAAAAAGGCCTTCAGAGCCTCATTGTAATCATCTTCTTGCGAATGCGAGTAGCCGTCACATTTCTTCTCAGAGATAAGCTGCCACCATTCTAGCGAGTCTTTCACTCTGTATTTTTACAATCTCTGTACATTTATTTCATTAATAGAAATCGTGTATTACTGTATCTCTGTGTTTATGGTTGTATCTCTGATACATTTCTGTTATATTATTGGATATCCGCAATATCTCTGTGCATTTCTTTATTACATCTCCACTCTCATTTCGTGCCTAAAATAATCCAAATCAAATATCAAAGATTACATATTTCCTTTTTTTTTTCAAATAGAAAAAGGATCTTATATTTCCTTCTTTTTTTTAATAGAAAAAATATATTATATTAGTGAATATAAAGTTGATTTTTACAAAATACATCTGCTGTTTTTCTAGATCTGTATACTCTTACATAAATTGTAAGGAAATATAATATCAAAAAACAAAAACCATTCTAAAAAAGGCTTTTTACAAAAAAGAACATATTCTTCAATTGGTTACAAAAAAGTTTAGACTATTGTCATTGTTTCAAAATGATCAACTAATTCCAATCCCTTTTGCATAAAATAAGACACCTTCTTCCAACTATAATGCTTGCTTTGACAACTGATCAACTTCCTTGTTGTATTCCCTGTAAATATGTTGAGCTTTCAAATACTATATGTAAATATTTCCTCTTTCCTTAATGATACATGAATGTTATAAGTGATTGATGTAAACATAACGACTTTTAAAACATCCTCTTGGACACTTCTTTAACAAATGATCCAAAAATATAATGTGAGGTCGAATGTTTTGTTGGTTTGATTTCCTTCCTTTGGTCGTCCGAGTTATTGACCCAGTGTTCATGTCATTCGGGTTTCCAACAAAGCCTCTAAAACTATCGACCCTCCTGGTAACCAGAAGGCAACATAGTAGACTAAATGCACTGCGCAATCTCACCCAAGATAGCTTTAAATGGGTGACTGTAAGACTCAAGTGTTTACAACCTAGGACTGAGTAGGAGATATGGGTTTCTTGACTAGAGGTGAGTATTCTGAGCTATTAGCGTAACCTACTTATTCTTCCTGGTTGCATACATATGTTCCCGAATTATTTCCCCAATAGCATAAACAGATTCATAACAATGTATTAACTCATTCATCAAACTTAACCATTAATTGCTGAAAGAAGTAAAGACATGCATGCATTCATCACATTACATAGATATTACCGTGGTTCACCCCCTCCTGGGCTACGTCCACAGATATTTGGCTCTTGGCTCTTTTATTATGATAGTCCTGCATGTCCGACGCCGCACGCTTACAACTCTTCAAAAAACAGGGTAAGATCTATGTGAGGCGAACTAGATCGCACCAGGCTCTACAGCCTATGGTCTAATCCTCAGATCTACCTTCCCTCATATCTTATTTGCTCAGCAACTTACAAAATTCGTTCATACAAGAAACACCTGTTACATATCACATTCGCTCATGTGTAATTACAGTCTTCAAGAAAACTAACTAAAACCAATCAATTGATCAACAACCCTATATGATACCTTCGTATCTATATTTATACATTTCGGTCTCTTCAACCATTTACAAAATATTACCAAAACCCTAACCCTTCTTACGTTAGGTCTTTCTCCCATGCGCATGCTGTTCTTCCTCCAGCTGTCGCTTTCCTTTGTGCATGCTTTCTTGCATGCGCACGTGCTATTCTTTTGCCAGCTGTTCCTTCGACTTCTGCACGCTTTATTGCCCATGATCATCCTTCTCTTTCCTTCTGCCTGGTGCCAATAGGCCCCCAACACTGACATGTGACTCGTCCCGAGTCACCTAACCTTTCTGTGCTTCCTCGATCTCCTTGGTGATCATCTGGAATTTTTCCTGCAATTTTGTTGCTTTTGTCAGTGCCTGCGGGGTTTTCTCCTTGATGGTGTCGACTGTATGAACTACCACTTCATCGCTCATCAATCCTACGCATTCTAGTTGTGTCTGCGTTATCCATGTTCTAGTTCCCTCTGCCTGTGCGAGTACTTCTGATACTCGCTCCTGTAGCGGTTCTATTTGAGCCTGACGCTCCTGTTTCTGTGTTTGCGTAGTGATAAGTTCTGCCTACATCTTATTTAGCTCTTGCGTTCCCTTGACCCATTCTGGAATTGATATGGTCTTATGTCGCTGCTTGAGTTCTTGGATCGTTGCATTGATCCTCTCCTCTTTCTTGTCCCAATGTTAGACCTGTGGGTCTTCTTCCAGTCTTGTCCAAAGTTGCGCTGCTTTCTCGAACAAGTCAGCTGCTGTGCCAACCTGTTTCTCTATCTCCTGCAGTTGTGTCGTTGCTTCCTGCTTCCTTTGCTCCTTTACTGCTGGTGGAGTTGTTGGTATAATCTGCTCTCGGAGATTCTCGATCTTCTTCTGGTATCGGTCAATTGCCTGCGCAATCTGGTCGATCTTTTCTGCGGCTCGGAGTTCATTCCTTTGCGTGGTGCTTAAAAGTTTCCCAAAAATTTCTTCCACTCTGCGTTCCAGCTCGTTTCTGCATTTTTTCTCCTCCCAAGTTTCAGATTTGGCCTGTGTGCAAACTATTTCCAGTGCTTCCCACTTCTTTGTTGCTTACTGTAGCTCGACTAAATTTTTGTGTGCTCGAGACTGCATCTCGTGGTTGACGCTAACCTGCAATTTGTATAGTGCCCTTAATGGCATCCTTGTCAAGACCAATTGTATGTGGTCCAAATCCTTCAATGGCGTTTGTCCCACAATTTCATCTATTCGTAGCATGCTAGGCTTTATGTAGACCATTAAATGTGCGTGTGGCATCAGAAGAACTGGGTCTTGTTCTTCTACCTCCACTCTATCTCTGGCCTGTGTTGTCGGTGGCTCTATGCCTTTGCTGCTACTTGCGCTCTGGGCTTCTTCAATTATTTTAAGAAGCTATCTCATTTTTGCCATTTCCTTCTGCAGTTCATCTCTGTGGTGCGCTGCGTGATCGAAATATTTTGCGAGCCAGTCCTGGACCATTCTGGCGATCATCTCTCCATCATCCTCCATGATCGTATAGTTTGGTGCTGCTCGTTGTGCCTTTGTTTTCTTGCGCGGACCTGCTGCCTGTACAACTGGTCTCTTAGTTCCCCCTGGTTCTTGTGTGATGGGGTTTGGGGCGGTTTCTGGTGCCCCCTCAGCCTGTTTTTGTTGTTCGTTGGTAAGTTGGGTGGTTTCTTTCATCCCCTTTTGGGTCCATGGCTGATCTGAGTTGTCGTCTGCCTGGGTCGATTTGCTTTGGCCCGTTCTTCATCTTTTGGGTATTGGGATTTGCGAAGGTTGTGTTTCCACTTGTGTAGTCCCTCCTTCTGCTGTTTGTCCCGGTACTTCTCTAGGTATGGATGTGATCCTCCATTCATCAGGCCATTCACTGATGATCATCTTGAGGTCACCCTCGGTGACGCAGTAGCGCATCTGTAGCCACTGTTTATCCGGATCCTGCCTTGGTTGTATCCACATGGCTTGTCGTCTAGCCCAGAAATCGACGATGTCACCATATCGCGCGACAGCCTCTGGTGTTATTATCCATGCTCGACTGATGGCTTCCTATATCTCCCATAGGTATGCTTCAAATACAATTCCATTCTCCTTCTTATGCTTGGCCAGTGGCACAGATTTCAACAAAGGTATCGTGCTTCCGCTGGGTGTGGTGTTGTACAAAAGATGACGTGTTCTGGTTCTCACCATCCCATGAAGGCTATGAGGGTGATCAACCATGAGTAATGAAATTCTGTACCTGCGTCCTACGCGTCTTTGCAGTCTATTTGGAACAAGTTTGAAAGGTATGGCGTCCAGCTCAGGAAAGTGCCTTCTGTGCACTGAGCTGCAACAATGATGACTCATGCTAGTACTTCGTTTTTACGGCATTTCCTTAGCAGTTTTCAGGCTAAGATCTTTGCGCCGAGTTGTGTAGAGACATTGTTGATCCGTTTGATTATAATGCCTCTTGTTCCCCTGTCAGTGCCATATTTCTTCTTCATTTCTTTTGCCAATGTTTTTTCCTTGGATTTATCGTCCAGAATCAGCGCGGGATCCATACCTTGGGTGGGCAGTCCTGTTATCTGTGTGATAAGTTCAATAGTTATGGGGACAGGTTTGTCCAGCCATATATCCCCTCCATGCGTAACTGCTAATAGTTGCTTGATGCATGCCATCATGTATTGGCCTCTGCCAAAGTGTGGTATCTTTAGCAATCCTAGAAGTCCTGTTCTGTCCAGTCTAGTTGCCCACTGATGTGGCTTGGTGATGGTGTCTCCGATTTAGTTCACGAATATTTTCTGCATAAAGACCTATGGTGCGAGCTCTGGATATTTAGCTTCATCTGATGCGTCATGGTCGAAGTACTTGAGATTCCCGACGTGCCCCAATAGCTGCGAGTCTACCTGTACTTCCTCTGGTATGCGAGGTAGCACAATCTCTGCAGCCGGTTTCTTTTGAGATGAGCTCGATATCTGAACTCTGTCCTCTTGTTGTGATGGTTGATTCAAAGTTCCAACAACTCCCTGTTGCTCCCCTGTCATCCACTCTAGCCAAGCTCAGGTGGTTCCAATGATCTCTTCTTCTGGTCGATCTAGGCCGATTGCTTTCATTTCGTCTGGTTTCTCCTCTGTTCCTAGGTTCTATGCCATTCCATTCACTTCCACAGCTACTTCAGTGTGTTCTGGTTGTAGTTCCTGCTGGGTTTCTGCTTCTGTGTTTTGAGGTTCTTGCACTGTTGCTGGTGTGTCCTGTTCCATGGCCTCTAGTTGTGGCCACTGAATCTCCACTATTATTGGTATGGATTCTATTGGTATCTCTTCTGGCGATGGGATTTCGTCAATATCGACGATCTCCGGTTGCTGCTGCTCATTTTCTTCCAGCGGTCCTCGTGACCTAGTTTGAACCCTGGTCGATCTGGCGGTCTGGCCTGGTTCTGCTAGCTTTGGTGGTGCCATAAAAGTGACTGTCGAACGTTTGCTAAGTTCGAATGGATTTGGTGAGCTCTGTGGTCTCGCTCTGGTCATTCGAGCTATTAGTTCATTCTCTTTGTTCTTCTTTCGCAAATAAATCAGGTTCTTCTGTGCTCGTGTGTTGTATGGACTTGTCCTGAATCTTGTCGAAGATGCTCCCTCCATTGTGTGATTAATGCACCATAACTGTGGGTTCAATGCATTTGCAGCGGTTTTGTACTTTCCATTACGCCTACTTTGTTGTCTCTAGTTGGTGTGTTTAATGTGGTGTCCCATCGGTTCTTGCCTTGCTTTGATTCTGCCTTTGTGCTGTCCTGTCACCTTGCTTTCGCCAACTTTCTTTTGCCCACTTATCTCTCTCTTTGATATGAACGTTGTCCTTGATTTTTTGTCTTCGTGTTTTGTGTTGCATGTAGCATGTTCGTCATTAGCATACTGCACGCTGTTTTTTTTTTTTATATTTCTTTTACTACGCGACGGGTGGTCGACTGTCCTTATATGGCTTCAGTCGACTCCCATTGATCATTCCTCTGAGGACTGTGCCTGCTAAATCTCTTAACTGTATAGCTCCTCTGTCTGTGATAGTTTTACCTCGTATGGTCCTAGCCAATGCATTCTCAGCTTTCCTAGGTGCTGGAACGATTTATTGTCGTAGAGAAATACTAGGTCTCCTTCCTTAAACATTTTCCTCTTAATGTGTCGATCGTGCCAAGCTTTGTGCCTTGCTTTTTGCACTTGTTGGTGGAATCCTGCCAAGATTCGGTCTTCCTCCATGGACAGTAACTGATTCAGTCTTTCCTGTACTGCGCTTCATTCTGTCATTTGTGTGATAGCTACTACACGTAGGCTAGGTATTAAGAATTCTAAAGGCATGACTGCTTCTTGGTCGTAGAATAGTTTAAAGGGTGTGTGCCGTGTCAATTTTTTGCATGTGGTCCGGTACACCCATAGTACTGCTGGTACCTTGAGGTCCCAATCGTCTCTGTTGACGTTACAGATCTTTGTCAGAGCATTTTCTAAAATTTTGTTGAAGGCTTCTACTGTGCCATTTGCCTGTGGGTGGTATGGTGTGATTTTCTGGTGATGAACTTCAAATTCTTCGAGCATCGCTCAGATGGTGCTGATTATGAAGTGTGTGCCTTGGTCACTCATCAGGAGTCTTGGGCACCCAAACCTAGTAATTAGTTGTTCAAACAAAAAGTGTGCATCTGTCTCTGCGCTGCAATCTCGTATTGGTGCGGCTTTTGCCCATCTTGTTAAGTATTCTGTCGCGGTGATAATGTATCTTGCCCTGGTTCTTTTGGCTGGTGGGTTGATCGGTCCCACAAAGTCTATTGCCCATTTGTCGAATTCCTGTAATGTCACTTGCGGTCACAGTGGCATCTCGTCCCTTCTGTTGGGTTTGCCTACCCTCTTACAAACATCACATTGCTAACAATACTCTTTCGAGTCTCTGTGGATCATTGGCCACCATAATCCTGTGCGCAGTACCTTCTGCATGGTAGCTTTTCCTGCGTAATTCCCTCCTGCTATTCCTTCATGGGCTTCTGCTAGAATCTTCGGATGTTCATGCTCTAATACGTATCTGTGTAAGATGCTATCTGTGCCCATCTTGTATAGATGTCCTATGATCAATTGATAGTTGGCTGCGCGAACTATCAGGTTCTTCTTCTGCGCAGTGGTATATTCCCACGGCGCAGTACCTGTACTCAAGTACTGGATGATCTCTGTGAAGTATTCATCAACAATCTGTACTGAGAATAGTTGTGCATCTGGAAAGTTGTCTTCTAGATTCGTTGACTCTTCTCCATTTGTGACCCTCGATAGGTGGTCAAGTATGATATTCAGTTTTCCTGGTTTAAGTATTACCTCAAAGTCAAATTCTATTACCTCAAAGTCAAATTCTTGAAATAGCAATAACCATCGACAAATTCTCCCCCCCAACACTGGCTTGTTGACTAGGTATTTCAGGGCTGAGTGATCTATAAACATCTTAAAGTGTTTTTCCAACAGGTAATGTCTGAACTTTTGCAGTGCATAAACCATAGCTAGGCCTTCTCTTTTAGTGGTGTTATAGTTCTGTTCCGAGTCCGATAATTTTCTGCTTGCAAATGCTATCGAGTGATCCAAGTCTCCCACTCCTGGTTGTGGTAGGATAGGTTCAAGTGCTATCGCCGATGCATCTACATGTACATGGAATGTCTTCTCCCAGTCTGGAAATACCAATATTGGTGCGGTGACTATTTTTTCCTTCAGGGTATCCAGACTGTGTTGGCACTCGTCGTTCCATTGATACTTTGTATCCTTCCTTAACAATTTTTCCATTGGCACTGTAATCTGCGCGTAGCCTTTGATGAATTTCTTGTAATATCCTGTGTGTCCTAACGTTGCTCTAAGTTGGCAGACTGTTTTTGGTGCTGGTAAGTTAACAATGACAATGATTTTTTTTGGGTCCACTAGCAAGCCTTGTTTGCATACAATGTGTCCCAGTAGTATCCCAAACGATGTTCCAAATATGCATTTCTTGATATTCAGTGATATCTGGCACTGTCTGCATCATTCTAACATCAGTCATAAAACTTCCACATGGTTTTTTAGTAGGCTATGCACTGTCCAATCATCCATGTATACTTCGAGGAATTGGTGGATGAATTCCTTAAAGGTTGCGATGACCACTCTGGAGAATATCGCAGGTGCATTCTTCAGTCCAAATGACATGACTGTGTACTGGTAAGATCCCCATTCCATTGCAAACGCGGTCTTGTGTTTATCCTCCTGTGCTATCTTAATTTGATGGTATCCTCAGAATCCATCAGTGAAGGAGTAAGCTTCGTGGCCCCCTACATTCTCTAGTACCTCATCCATGAATGGTGTAGGAAATGGGTCATGTAGGCATGCATCGTTCAACTTCCTCAAGTCGACGCATATCCTGATTCCTCTCCCCTGTTTCTTGTCCTATACTACCATCGGGCTTATCCATTTTGATTCTTCTACTAGTTCGATGATGCCGACCTCGAGCATCCTGTCAACCTCGTCTTTAACTTTCTGTTTGTATATAGGATTCACTCTGGAAGGTCTTTGCTTAATGGGTCTCACATCAGATCTAAGTGGTATCTTCATTTCTCCTAATTCTCCGGCTATACCCTTCATTTCTGTGAAGGTGGTGGGAAAAAGGTTGCTATATTCGCGCAATAATTCCATGATGATTTCTACTATCTGTTCGTCCCAATAATCTCCAATGCTTGCCATTTTGGGCTGCTCAGCAGTGCCGATGTTAACCTTCTTTATCCTGATCGGTACAAAGAGGACTTCTGAATCTAACGGTGGTCCTTCCACATCTCTCTTGCCTTCGACTTCTTCGATCTGAATATCGTGCAGATCATCTTCATTCGGTACTTCCTCCTGTACATGGTAGCATGACCATAATTCCTTGACTGTCAGCTTATTCTGCTGTTGTTCTTCGGTGAGAAGTTCTACTTCTGGTTCTTCCATGAATATGATGCCTCTTATCCATTTTAGAGCCGCATCTATGTTGGGGTTATCATCCTCGAATGAGAAAGTAATTGTAAAGTTCTGTCGGAGTGTCTCCCATGTCTTGGTTCCTTTGCATTATTCTTAGTCTGTGTACGTTTGCTGGTATGCCTTTTAACGTATGAATGAAGTGGTGAGACCATTCCTCTGGTGGTGTCATTTTCCACCGTGTCTGACACTCCTTCAAGTGTTCCGCTGGTGTCCCTAGTCCTTCATATTTCTGTTGTTTGTTGTATGTCTATTCTATGCCAAACCTTATGCGCAATAGCCGCTTGCATTGATACTAGTCTGTGATAGTCTCCTTGTGTGTGCCCCACCATCTTGCAGGTGTGGCCTTTAGTGCTAGATCTAGTGCTAGTAATCTCTGGTTTTCCAATACTTCATCTTCATATTGTGTGAAAAAAACTTCCAAATCATTTAGTCCGTGAAAACTGGGTGGTTCCCTGATTTCTGTGCCTACCCATCTTACTGCGCGGTCTATTCTGGCACATATTCTCGTGGATACTTCATGTAGTCTCTGTTGCCAGTTTTCTAGCCTGGTGTCTGAGTTGGGTTTACGTAATCCTCATCATGCACAGTTGTTCTGTACAACTGGACGATCTCGTCTAGATCCAGAGAAGTGGGTTCTACGAACCTATCCTCTTCTAACGGGTCTAGTGGTGCTATGACCCTGTAGTTTCCCGACCCAAATGTCATTTTTCTGGTTTTCAAGTTAATTATGGCCTAGTCGTCGAACGCCCAATCCAGACCGAGTAATGCCAGGTAAGGTGTTGTGCCATCTACTATTTCGATGACTTCAAAGTCTGCTTTAGTGCACACTCCATCCAGATCTACTGTTACTCCTTTCAGTCTACCTATTGGTAAGACTCTATGTTGATTTTCTAGTTTTAATTAAACGGTTGAGTATCCCAATGTGGGTTCCCCCATGCATTTCCATGTGGTCTTTGGTAGCACATTCACTTAAGATCCTAGGTCCAGTATAATATCTCCCATATTGAAGTCGCCAATGTTAGCATTTATTCTAAATTCCCTACTTGTTCTTCTTCTTGTGTGTAGGTGATTAACAATTTTTAGTTCTGGTTTTTGTTCCATCTCGCTGCTACATTTCTCTAGGATGTTTTGTAGTACTTTGACAGATGAAGGATCATTTAACACTTTAACGCATGATTGCAGAAATTCTTTGATAGTACTTACTTGTCCCTTGGGTTGCATTCTGTTGGTATGGTCCAGTGATGG
>SNQJ01S0231314.1:0-14209 GCA_010110895.2 Picea sitchensis | reverse complement strand
CTATGGGCCTAATCAACTAAGATCAGTTTGATTTTAATAATATTCCCAAGGAATTGAAGAGCATCTGACTCTTATGAAATACCATGAAATTGATCCCAAACCACCTTTACTAAATATATATAATCCTCATCTCCCAACAAATTTAAATTGAATTTGAATGGGTCTCGTGGATTTTTACCACCTTTCGTGATTTCCAAAAACACCAAAAAATGATTAGAATCACCAACCCCACCAATCCATTGACTGATATGATACAAATATGAAACAATAACATGACTTACCAAAAAATATCAAGAATTTTTGCAACTCTTTCAAACCAAGTCTCCATATTTCTCGATGTGGACTAAAGTTGAATTGGTTCAATATTATACAAACAAAATTCATCTAGTCACTTGATAAAACATTCGAGGAGCACATGTGCATTTGCACATTCCCCCCACACTTTAGACACACCATTTAATTGTGTTCTACTTTACCACTTCAACTCCCCTCTTTCAATTTTCAACGAGATCCCTCTTCTTTTGCGAGGGCTCACGAGTGGATTTCACTTCAGGGCTTCTAATACATGGTTCCAAAATGTCGTCCCTGAGAAAATCCCCTTCATAAGCTTGACCACCAAACAGATCCAAAGACCCTACAATTACATCCTCATTCACATAGGCCAAAAACCTTCTTGAATGAGCAAGAAAACCAAGATACTGGACAAAATGATTGACAAACCTTACCAAGGCCTCCCCTTCATAAACTTGACCACCAAAGAGATCCAAAGTCCCTACAATTAGATCCTCATTCAAGAAGGTTTTTGGGCTTTGTGAATGAGCAATAAAACTAAGATGTTTGGGAAAATGAGAGAGAAACCTTACCAAGGCCCAACACCTTGTTGTAATGGGGCACATTAATACAAATTTTAAGTCTATTTTCAAACTTGGTCTAGGTCTGTGGTCTTTTCCATTCTTGAGCATTGTTCATCCTCACACTAAATCCCACCATCACATCCATACCCTCCACATCCACAAAGGGCCCCTGCTCCATCTAAAAAATCCTACAAGAACACTCAAGAATTATCTGAGATTAACACTGTCAGATTGCACTTGACAGAATTGTCTCACTGACACATGGATTAGATAAACCAAATATCATATGTAGAGACCACAACTCTTAGTTATTTTCATACTTGTACAATAATCATATATATGGAGTTAAGGAATATCCTCACTATACCTTAATCTCTTAGTTACCAATATACTTACTTGTTAATGAACATATAAAGGGTTATTCGTTGAGTGATTAAACCTTACTAGCAATTACAACCATCTCTTATGTATAAACGTTAACGATCAAATTACAAAAACCCTATGCATAGATATTAAGGCATATATCGCATAGTTAATAATAGGGACTATACTAATTTGAATTCAATGCATACCTCGCAAACTTAATATAAAGGCTTCACAACATCTATCACAGATTTAAAAGTAATGTTGGTTTTATGATAACTTTTTAATTAGACTAGACCTTGTGGTGAGTTGTTTTTTGGTTCCACCCACTCTCTATTACTAGCATTCAACTAGCAACAACCATTATTTAAAGTGGTTGACATAATGCTGATCAACACCATTTTCCACCCTTTCTAATTAATGGCACTCATCACAGATATCAACCACTCTTTACATAAAAGTGGTTATTGCTAGTCAGACTACCGTTATGCATCGCCACAACCATGAACATATTTTGATACAATTTAAATGTAATATATAAATATTATTTAAACATTTAATTATTATTTAAAATAAAATAATTAAAACGAAGTTAATATTCATATAAAATTAAATAATTTAATAATAAATACTTAAATAATAATAAATAATAATTTAATTATTAAATAATAATAACCATTATTTCTTTATAAACATTAAATAATAACTAAATTATTAGAAATTGATTATTTAATTATAGAAAATTCAATTAATTAGAAATTATATAGTAATATTTATTAATTCAATAATAATTAAATTATTAATTCTCAATTGATTATAACAATAAACAATTTTATAAATTAGAAAATAATATAGAGAAATAAAAAAGTAATAAGAAAATAAATGCACACAAATTATACAATAATAATGGAAAAATACATTTTATATATTATAAATTAATTTATAAAAATAAAATAGCAACAAATAAGTATTTAATAAAGTTAATAAACAAAAATAATAAAGTATTATATATAATAATAAAGTAATAAAAAAAGGACATCATAAAATAACACAAGATATATAAATAAAGTACATATAAATAAAGGAAGACAACATTAATAATGTATAAAAAACATAATAATGTATTAATTAATTAATAACTAGATGTATTAATTAGTTAATATATTAGTTAATGCATTAAAAATATTAAATAATAACCAAATTATTAAAATGATTATTTAATTATGAAAAATTAATAATTAAAATTAAATAGTAATATTTATTAATTAATAATAATAAAATACTAATTCTCAACCACTATAGCTAATAAAATTAATATTAAAGAAGAATTATTTATAAATTAGAAAATTCATATATAGAAATAAAAAATAAAAATATATATTACTTAAAATAATACATTAATAATGAAAAAATATATTGCATATTCTAAATTAATCAGAAAATAAAATAAAATAACAAATTATTTAATAAAAGTTAATAACAATAACAATAATAAAGCATTACATGTAGTAATAAAAAGTACACAAAAAAAATATGATTATTGTTAAAATAATACATTACTGTAATGCATTATTTAATAAATAAAGGAAGACAACACATTAATGTATAAATATATTAATGTATTAAATTAATTAATACTTTAATGAAATGCATGAATAAAGTATCAACAATATATTAATGTATAACCTAATATTAATGCAATATGTAAATAATAAATATATTGAGAGTTGAATATATTAATAAAAGTATAAATTAATAGATGCAAAATTATTAAAATTAGTCTATTATTAATTGTTTAATAAAACCTATGTACATTAATAATAAAGCATTAGAATTTCAAAAATACAATAATAATACATAACATTAACAAAGTATTTACATTGATAAAATATTAATAATACATGAATAAAATAAAATACATTATAAGAAAAACACATTAATATATTTATAATAGATTGATGTACTATTTAAACTATACACACTATATATAAATGGATGTATAAAGTACTAAATACATTAATGTGTTAAGTATTCAATGTATAAACAATACTTACTACAATAATGCATTAATGCATTCAATATATTAATGGTTAATGTATTTAATGCATTAATATTAATGTGTTAATGCATTAAATACATTGATACATTAATGTAATAACACGTTAATGGCCAGTTTTAATAATACATTTATGTGTGCCATTTATTTAATACATTAATACATTAATGCATTAATGCACTAAATAGATTAATGTATTAATATATTAATGTATTAATGCATTAAATAGATTAATGTATTAATATATTAATGCATTAAATAGATTAATGTATTAATATATTAATGTATTAATGCATTAAATACATTATCATTGTTGTATTTAATACATTAAATACATTAACGTATTAAATACATTATTAATGTATTTAATACATTAATCGTATTTAATATAACATGCAATACATTAATAATAGATTAAATACATTATTATATTAATGTATTAATACATTATTTTAATGTATTAATACATTAATGCATTAAATACATTAATGTACATTAATGCATTAAATACATTAATGTATTAAATATTTTTCATAGGATCGCCACGTCAAGTTGTTCATCACATCAGCGATATTGGAAAATCTTCACATAGTGCTACACGGGAAATGTTAGTCACAATGAGACGTATGGAATCATGTTTTAGTTTTTAGACAATGATTTATATTTTTCTACGGACATTGATAACAAAGCGGGAAATTGTCGCCACATTGTATGATGTGGAACGTAGTCAAAATGCTGACATTGGGAAAATGTCTCACCACGCGACGTAGGGAAATGTTCATCTGAATATGACTTTTGGAAATGTTCATTATAATGCAATGTTAGTCACAATGCAATGAAAATGTCCATCATAATGCAATGTTAATCACAATGCAATGAAAATGTTCATCATAATGCAATGGAAATATTAGTGACAATGAGATGTATGGAATCATGTTTTTACATTTTAGACAATGATTTATATTTTTCCTAAGGACATTGATAAATAAAAGGAAATGTTCACACATTGTGATGATGGAACGCTCAGTTACAATGTGCAACATTGGGAAACTGGCCATCACATAGCTTGTTGGGAAATGTCTTCATAATTCGACATAGGGAAATGTTCACCGAATGCAATGTTTGAAACACTTGACATAGTGTAGAATCATCTTTACTTTTGCAACATTGGGAAAATGGTTGTTAGAATGTGTATGGCCATAATTTTTTGCCACATTGTGATGTTCAAAAATGTTCATCACATTGCAAACATTGGGAAATGTTCGTGAGAGTGCGATGTTTGTAAATGTTAGTCATAATGAGATGTATGGAATCATGTTTTAATTTTTAGATAATGATTTATATTTTTCCTAAGGATTGATAACAAAGGGTAATTTCACACATTTTGACGATGGGAAACGATCGCTACAATGCAACATTGGGAAATGGTCATAACATTGTGACGCTAGAAATGTCTGTTACAAGCATAGAGAAATGTTCATCATAATGCAATGCAAATGTTAGTCACAATGAGATGTATGGAATCATGTTTCTAATTTTTTTAGACAATGATTTATATTTTTCCTAAGGACATCGATAACAAAAGGGAAATGTTCGTCACATTGGGACAATGGGGAAACATTTGTATAAAGTAACACAATGGAATGGTCATCAAGATTAAGCACCTTGGGAAATGTTCATCACAATGCTTAATTTAGGGAAACAAGTTCATCATAATGCAATGTATGGAAACACTTGACATGTTGTAGAATCATCTCTTACTTTTATGATGTTAAAATGGTCCCTAGAATGTATGTAGAATGAACGCTCTAAAAAGTTCTCCACATCATGACTTTGAGAAATGTTCGCCACAAGGCGACGCTAGAAATGTTAGTCACAATGAGATGTATTGGAATCATCTTTACTTTGTATAAAATGATTTATACTTTTCCATAAAATGTATGGTAAAAAATACAAATTAGTAAAACACAATTTCAAATACATAATTTCAATATTATAACACTGTAATTAACCTTTCATACGATATAAAACTTAAAACTTACATAATATTATTAAAACCTAACCACCATTTAAATAAATATAAAACTTCAAACAAACTTTTATTATACACTATTTCACATCAATATAAATAATTTAATATATCATTAAAAACTTGAAACCTTAAATAATTAAACTTTAAAAGATGAGTGGTGGATTCATAAATCACATCTCCCCCATTAAAGCCTACATAATATTATTAAAACCCTAACTGAGACATAACCCACAATACATGCTTTACAATTTTATAGAGAAACTACATGTTTTACAACCCATATAAAATAGATACATAATTAATTTTAATTCTATTATTAATAAATTTGAAAAAATAAATCCTCTATAATATAATAGAAGTGGGGAAATAAAAGGATTTAGGTATTGCAATCTATCTTGGGATTTGGGAATTCATCTTAATCTTATTTTTAAATTATTTTGGCTACTTAATAAATTTAAAATATATTAATACATTAAAAATATACTGAACAAATTTCACTATTAATATATTAATTGAACCAATTAAACTATTAATATATTAATTGAAGTATTAATACATTACACTATTAATATATTAATTTCATTTTGAAAGATTGAATTACCTTTACACATGAATTTCATTATAAGAAAAGGGGAGTTTGTCATAGATACTTCTATCAAAACAATAAAAATATACATAAAAAATAGATTATTATAGACATTTTAAATTTATTACAGTGAAAATATATTATAAATTGCTTTTTAATTACATACAATACATTTTTTTCATTTTATTATTTCTTTTCCAAATTTATAAATTAATTTTATTATTTTAATTTTTTATAAATGTAAAATCTATGTACACATTTATTGGAAATAATGTATAATGTATAAATTAACCCCCATTGTTAATATTGAATGAATAAAATATATTTATAATACTAACTCTATCCATCTTAATACTTGCAATTGTTAATATTGAATTAATAAAATATATTCATAATACTTACAAATCATGAAAAGTTCACCTTACATTTAAAACAAATATATCTAATACTTCATATTTGCAACCTTGTTAATACTTTCCCTTATCCCAATTGGAAAATGTTTAATAAATACCAATATCTTTCCTATAATCTATTTGTTATTCTCAATATATGTCGTGATAATAAAAATTGTTCTATTTCATAAAATTAACTTGTTATTCTTGTCTTGTTATTCTTGTCTTCCTATAATATTGTCCATCAATTGAATGTTTCATTAATCAATATACCTAATACGTGAATGTTTCATTAAACATTTGTCTTACAATCCCATGACAAGGTTTTTTAACATTCATATTCGTTCAGCATGTTCGAGCCACTCCCGACTTTATGAATTAATCAAAATCGCGGAAATGAATAGGAGTCCGAAGGGAAAATCAAATTCGTCTAGGTGAATAGAAGTCGGAAGAGATAGCTCTGGTAGTGCCTATTGCGAAGCTTTTTAATTTTTGATTGCCTTTGAATGTCCACCGTGGGAGCACTGGGTTCATCACTTCTTTTTTCATTGATCCTGAATAGGTTTATTTAGTAGTAGGCAGATTCATTTTTAGGTTAAAAAAAGATTGAATATGGTTAAAGAATTCGCTTAAATATAATAAACTCTTGTTAAAAGCAGAGTATCTTCCAATGATGGAAGCTATTAAAAATCACAAAATAATATTTAAATATCACAAATACCTAACTAATACAAAATTGGCCAACCCCTTGCATTAAAAATAAATAGCATCGAATTAAAAAATAGAATATTCAAAGATTACATAAATCTAAATATCACAAATACTTTAACTATTACAACTCACAATCATTCTCGCATTAAAAAATAAATAAGAGATAGATTACAAGAAATGTAAAATGTAATATTCAAAAAATTAATGTAAAATGTGACAAAAAATATTTTTTTCTATCTGGAGTTTTTTAGTTTTGATTAAAAGCTCCATATTAGAAGAGGACATTTTTCAAATTCGAGCATATGAAATGGATTAAGGATGTTTGTAGGGAAAGGACTTTAGAATATTGGTACGGATATACCGGCCGTAAGACCTGAGTTTGTTGGTTTCCTGGTTAAAATGGCATTTGAAATGGGCAATGCAAAAATAGTAGCGAAGATATGAAGACGCTCTTGCAGAACAACCTTTTCTTCTCGTAAGATCCCAAAAGTGCCTATTCATGTTCATGAGATAAGTTCAGTCTGGGAAAATCCTGTGTGTGTTCATGAGATTCATAAAGTCCCGGAAAAGCTTGTTCGTATTCATGAGATTCATAATTTAGAATTGGACGAATTTATATCATAAGAAAATGTTATACGACTTGTTACCTATTACTATGGAGTTATTGTGTGTTATTATGAGTGCGGCCCTCATATTGGTACTTTCAAATAAAAACTACCCACTAAAGATGATGTCGCCATGCAAAAGAAGAAGGGCATCTTCCTGTCACATTTTCCAAGAGTCAAAACGAAAAAAGAAAAGTGAACACACCAAAAGTACAGTCCAATTTTTTCGTTGGTATCCATTCTCCAACCCATCATATTCAATATTCATGGAGCACATAAATGAAAATTTTGACAGGTAGCTATCCAATACGAACTCTGTAGTGTGAAGATTCCATCATAATAAATATATTTGTCAATTTTTAATTGGATTAGGTACATAAAAACCTTTAGTATACTTTGTCGAGCTAGTGAGGTAAACGTTTACCGCCAACTTTTAATTTGACATAATCTCGTTTATTTGCGCAGATATCTATTGTTTGTTTGGATATGTCTGGATGTACATGCATTGTATATATCACGGGGTTGAACTATGGGGAAAGTGATTATTTTGACATAAGTGGATGCATGCTAAGCCTCAAGAACAAGGCACGAGCCTCCAGAACGCGCAAAAGTGGATGCATGTTGTTGAAGCTGCAAATAAAATAGTAGTTTAATCAATAAATAAAATCGAAAAATATCTAAATATTAAATAATGAGGTAAACTAATAAATGAAAGGAATAACACAGAGTTAGAAGGGACATGTGCGCAACAGAATTAAAATGCACACGGTCTCCATTATTAAATAATGCACAAGCTCTCCATTGATCCAAACGCATCAATCGCAACCTAATTTTAAAAACCAACTACCCTCTGCTTGGTAAGGAGAGAGAGCGCTCCACCTAGTAACATATTGTTTAAGATTAGATTAAGCTCGTGTGGCATTTGAAACGCATGGAAACATGGTATCAACAACCCCGCTCGGTAAGGAGAGAGAGCTAGGACACTCCACCTAGTAACATATATGGTTTAAATTATATTAAAGTTCCATCATTTGAAACGCATGGAATCAATAGTCCCTGAAGGACAGAGAACGGGTGGTATTTGAAAAGTAGGTTAAACATGGCATCAACCATACTGTTATGGTTTACATTCCACTAATCAAAGGTGTCAATTTATATTGTTTAAGACTAGATTAAGCTCCTGGCTTGAGATTTGGAAACGCATGTAAATGTGGCATCAACAGCCCGGCCCGGTAAGGAGAGAGAGCCAGGACATTCCACCTGGTAACATATAGTTTAAATTATATTAAAGCTCCAAAGATTTGAAACAATATAGCAAAAATGATGGGTGTTCCACCTGTTCAATTTTCCATGCTTAATATAAGTACACGTATATCACCGTGATAAAAAATGATGGTCTTTAATCTCTTCCACATGTATCATAACTACATGCTATCACCGTAAAATGTGGAAAAAGTAATGAATAAATAAACGTTAAAATTGAAGCAATTTTATATAGACTACAAAATTATGTTCCGTGGCAATCAAACTACCAGTAATTTTTAATCATTTTAAAGAAAAAGGAAAAGTAAACATGATAAACGTAGGATTTTATAAATGCAAGGGAGTTAGTTCTTACAATCTTATTTACTGGATTTGAGTGTAAGACTAAGAATATACCAACAACTTCACTTTCTGACCATTGGATTAAATTTTGTAATTAAAAGTATGATTAATCCATCAATTCAAATAAGGGGGATTTACTTGCCAGAATATGCCTACAGCTTGGCATCAAGCGATGTCCACCGATAATCGCCATTTGTTCCGGGAGGTCAGCAAATCGATCAATCAGATGGTCAGACCTTAGTCGTGCCCTAACTTAAATGTCCTCTCATTCTGCAATAACTTTGGTGTAAAAGTCGATGAGAGTTTCTCAGATGATAATTAAACGTCTGTCCAATCCTATTAAAGGCTACCTGCAAGAGAAAACCCCGAGGTTGTCACTCGGCCTTGTTTCCAATACAAAACTTCCACCTCCATCCTGTCACATGGACATGTATAGTCTTCGTAACTCCCGCTATTACTCTGTGCAGTGAAGGGTTTCTAGGACTACCGTTCTATCCTCCTTTGGCTCTGTGTTTTTTGTGTGACATCCCAATGCTAACCCTTTGAAATTCTTCTATGAGGAAGACCGATGACATGGATATCCCTACTAGGAACAAGACAAGAAAATGATACACGATCATCCGGTAAGCCCACAACAAGATTTAACGCTTAAATTACATGTAGTGCAAAGATAAGTCTCTTTTTCGGAAAGGTTAAATAGTAGCTGTAGGATTGCCCCAAATAAACTCGTAGTATTCCTTTCACGCTCAAAAACATATCACCATGAGGCCAAGGATCACCACCAAAGACCACCAGAAAGATGGCATATCCCAGAACCTGACAGAACTGATATATCCCATTTTGTCTGACGATGCATTATTTTCTCGCATAACTTATACAGGGAAGTTTGAAGTCATAAGACCTTGCGTTTTAATTAACTTACTACCCCAAGTGTATATTTCGAGTAAAGGTTTCCTATATTCTTTGTTCCTGAACTATGGTTATGGTTTTATTTGTATTTTCTTCGCATCAGAAAAAATGGCCATTTAATTATCAGTATTTGCAATAAAGTTAGTCGGTTCGAAAGTGCAATTTGGGTTCTGTTTTAAACTCAGATTTTTATCTGTGTTATATTCGTCATCAGTTTGTAATTTAAAGGTTATAATACCACTGTTCTATAGCCCTATCTCAGATTCTAAAATAGGCAATAACACCTATGCCCATCTTGCATTGTACTATATAGACCGTCCATCATTATGATTATAAAAAAATCTTAGATATTCAAGAATAGCTTTTCTTTCTTAATTGTGGCCATGCACGTTGATTAACTCTCTCTTTTGGTTACTGAATCTAATGATGGACCCCGCTATGAGGGTACCCATCATGAAATATTTGGTCCACTCCTCCCCCATTGGGCCTGTGCACAATTTCACTCATCGACACGAATGGAAGGAAAGGCATATGTTTCCCCAAATCACAAGCTAAGTAAAGTTCATAATTCATTCTGGTAATTATTCTATATTCAAGTTTTAACTTCAGTTGAACTCTATCTTCTTACTACTTATAAATTTTGATTTCCTTACAGGACTTTCAACATTCAAAGTCTCTAGATCCAGGATAACGCATTAAATAGTACCTCGAGTTCCAACTTGCAACATTAAATAAATAACTCGAGGTTCTAAATAAATGATACGGTTCGGCCCTAGAATACTATTATCGTGGAAATGTGCTTGTACCGCACTTATAAACAACTGGTTATTTGTATATTCAGTCTTTATAGTGGTTATTTGTATATTCGCCAGCGACGAGGGGAAACCCTACATTGAATAACATTTCACTATTTGAGAGTTATAATCAAATTGTTATGTAGAGTTGAAGACTTGTTTAAGTATTGGTTTGACTCTGGAATATGTAATATGTTTTATAAATTTGAGTTACTAAAACTTTGCTCCTGCGTTATTGTAATGAAAGTGATTGTAACCCATTTTCTCCATTACTGCAGTAAGATTTAAAGGAAAACTCAATTTCAAGTTGCAACAAATCAATAAATATCAGATATAATGGCCATCTATATAACCTTAACTCTATATAGGAAGCAACTGCAACATCCCGCCTGTGCTCACCGAAAGTGAACTTTGAGTTCTTTGAGGACACTTGCTTGCAAGGGATCCAAATTATTGCGATATTTAAACATTTGACTTGATTTATGATGCTGCCATGGGTAGATGATGACATGTTGGTTTACTACATTGACATAGACAGTGCTATCAATTCTGGCTTACCGAAAGTGTGCGCGTGGTTTTAGAACTTGAGGATGCGATGTATCGACATAACCCTCGACTCCGGATCAAGTCAAGGAGTGTGTTGTTGGGTTTGATTGATTTTACTATGATATTAATACATTTTGATTAGAAGATATGATGTGGACATGTTCTATTATGATATTGTTGATGGTGCAGATGATCTATAGCTTCGTCAATTGCATCATTACATACATAGGGAGTAAAGGGGCGACACATGACTACCGAGAGGTTGAGGGAGAAGTGTGGGACGTAAGCCCTGCAACATTCTACTAGAACTCCCTTCGCGGGTTTGAACCGTAGGGTTAACCTACAGTTCGAGGACCCATGATGCCGTGAGGGAAGATCACATGCTTGCTCACGACGCGATTCCGAGGGGCGTAATAAGGTGGGGGTCTTATTCCTTAGAATCCTTTAGTCTCCAACAAGTTCACCCGGCGGAGTGTCGACCTAAGGGCGCTGATGTCTACCAATCATCAAGAAGTTTAGCACTTTGGAGCACGAGTGCATCCCCGGGCGGCACCGCCGCTAAAGAACAAGAGGCGAGTGACACCCTCTTGAGCACGTGGTGCATCCCTAAGGGCACATCGCCACGCTAAAAAATAATAAAGGAGGGGCACCCTTTGAGCATGTAGTGCATCCTCAAGGGCACGCCACGATGATGATGGTAAATGAAATCCAACCTAGATGGCCCTAAGACAAATACCCTATTAAGAAATTTTAAACAACTTCCCTAATTAAATTTTCTTCAGTCAATCTAAGTCCTAGTTTAAAACTCTGAAAATTCTTGCTCCACCTCTAAGAAAAATATTATCTTTATAAAAATAAAATAATAATGTTCAAAAAAAAAAACCACTTAAGCAATAATTTTGGTCTTCATAATTTGTTGGGTAAAACGGCGGGAGTAAGAAATTAAATAAAAACTGTGATAAAATGTAAAGAAGAAATTAATTTTTTTCTAACTTTTGATAGTTTAGAAAGATACTAAAATTAATAATAAAAGTAAAGAGGATAATTTGCAATAACCGCCATTTCTAGCTCATTAAAAAGGGGAAAGAGGAAATATAAAAATCAAAGTGGAAACCCTAGGGAATGAGGCAACATAAAAAGGAAAAGAGGGGAACTTATGGTAAAAAGAGGGAGGTCAACTTAGTAAAGAATCTGCATTTAAAGAACCTTCTAAATTGAACTAATTTAGCAATTTCATTTTAGGGAAAGCTTTTAAAACTTATAAGGGAATCTAGGGACACCTAGGAGTGATTTTAGGAGTAATCCTAGGTGGGTGAGGGAAATGAGACAATTAATAAATTAAAGAAAATAATTATTGGAGGAACGTGGGGGATGGATGACACTTGTATGATGGATAATTTTTAGAAGATTTTTATTAAAACTTAAATTAAATGAGATTTAGGGAAAGATGGAAGTTCGAAAAATCTATAAAAGAAAGGGAGGAGAAGGAAGAAAGGGGATCGTCTGTTAGGATAACGTTACGCTGCCGGATTAGTGACTTGACTAATTTACTTGTGGGAGTTGGGATTTCCCAGCTCGGGGAGGAGTGGTAGCTTGGCCTTGCGAGGCGAGATGGGAGCTAGACGTACCACATGGATAGTGTGTGGCCCCTTTGCGGCTCAGGGGGCTAAGGGGGAAGCAGAGTACCCCTAGCATTGGATGGGAGGTACCAGTGAGGTCTCGACGGTCAGCGAGCGGGAGCGGCACAAAGTGCGCAGACGTCATTCGAGGCGGGCGATAAGGCAACGATACACTCATTTATTTGTAGAGTAGAATTTATTAGGAACTTATACTTGAATCTGTATGCTGATTTGTAAATGGATGAATTCTATATTGAGCTTTTTTCCATTCGATTTATTGCCTAAAATTATTGTGGTCAGCATTGTGGTTTGGGTTTTACTGTTCCTTAGTTTTGATCCGTATGGTTAACACGCTGCGATTGTCTTGGCTTGATGCCCGGCAATATCTTATTACTCCTGTGATGGATTGACAGTTTAATTCTACTATAGCAATGGAAGTGGTGATTCCAGTAATTAAAATTGAAATTTACTGCGTGAATAGGGAGAATAAAACCAATAGCTTTAGAATTACATTGGAATGGTGTTTTTATGATACCACTGTTATTTTACCAAGATATCCATCTTTAATGCTTACCACTGTGATCCTTACGCTTCTGCGTTACTCTTCGCGATTGTATATTCCCAGGTAATGTATATTCACATTTAAATTATTGATGTGTAGTGTTACAGTCTTTAGCAATCACTGTTATAGTTATAATGCAATGTTGTACATATAAGGATGCGTTATAATGGAGATTTCATTTTGTAATAGATATGTTACCTTTGTTATTTCCTTAGATAAAAAAAAGAAATTTCGAATTCATTCTGTGATGATGTAATGGAAATCGATTGTAAAATTGTATTTCTGAAATTTCGTTTTGGCAATTCCACTGGGTATTTTACCCTTTTATTTTATTCTTTTGAATATTTGATACGTAGGCACAGTTATGATCCCCAGTCTCTCCTCACTAACCCTTATGTGGTGGTTCCTTGGGACTTGTGTGTTGATGTCGAATGTGTTGCTCGTTGGCTCTGTTTTCTTTGACCCAACCCAAACAATTCATGGAAGGCTGTGTTTTGCCCCTGTGTATTTTTACTCCTTGAGTAGATGACACGTGGTGCACAAAAAACAGCCTATGTGAGCTCCTCCCCTAGGCT
>SNQJ01S0231313.1:0-14209 GCA_010110895.2 Picea sitchensis | reverse complement strand
ATTTCACTTTTGACTTAAATCTCCTAAGTCAAAGTGAAATTAGACATAAAGTACATGGTACATAGTACAAAGTATTTCCCTCTTGTGTTTAGAGGCTCACAAACACAAGGGGACCACTTTCCAAGGTACCCAAATCTCAACACTCCCTCTTACTGAGGAAAGTGCCCTTCAACACCAATCTCATCCCTGCAATGGACATAGTTTCCTACTGGCAAATACTCGGTGAGTATGGCTGTACCCTGATCAATGAAAGTAGTCTCTGACACAGATCTGCTCAATCTGCATGAACTATAGATGGAAGTGCATCTCCACCTATCCAAGATCACCTAGATCTTGGTATCAAACCAAAGATCTCAACCTTGGTCTCCCACCAAGGATTTCTACCTCCTGGATTCTCGCCAATGGTCACTACTCTTGGCATCTCACCAAGAGTCACTCTCTTGGCATCTCACCAAGAGTCTCCCCCTCTTGGTATCTCACCAAGAGTACTTGGATCTCGACATCTCACCAAGATCCTCAACTTGGCCTCTCGTCAAGTGACTTCCACCTGAAGTGGATCCAGAACCTGGTCTGCCTGTCTCCATAGCCAAGTGAGGCTCACGCCTCTGTGGTGCCCTGCTGCTCCTCCTCTTCAATCTCTGATGCTCTGAAGCCCCTTCACCAACCCTCTGTCTCGATAACTCTGAAATTGAAGTTGTCCCGGGTGGACCAGTCACCCCTGATGATGGTGTCCATGAAAACTGAGTCTGAGCTCCCTCTGAATCACTACTATGAGTCAATAGGTCCTCAACTGTGTCTCCCTATCTGACGTTGAATGGTGTAACAACTAGCAAAGAAGTAGCGAATGCACACTCTCTCGCAAACTGTGTATCGAACTCAAGCTCCTCTGCTGTCGCTGTTGAATCATCCTTCTGCTTCTTCTTGTTGGGACACTGTCCTGCATAGTGACCCATCTCTCCACAAGAAAAACATCTCACTGTGCTCATGTCTCTCTCCTGCCCACTACTGCTCTCTCCCTGTGGCGGGGCCCCAAACTTGGGACCCTGTCGACCTCCCTTGCCAGTCTTCTTCTTTCCCTTTGTCCAAAGAGCAAGATCCTCATCACCTTGCAATGTTTGCTGCTGTCTAGAAGTATCTGATGTAAGTCTAGTCTCCTCCTGAACGAAATCATCCCACAATCTCTCCCAAGTGTGCATGATCTCTCTGGCAACAATGCCATGAACAAATGGACCCCATGGTTTGGTGAAGCTGTTTAAGGCTGTCCTCACCATAGAGTCTGGGTCCACTACCTCTCCAATGACTGCAAGCTTGTCTCTGATCTAGGTGTATCGACCAAGGTAAGAAGTAACCGACTCATCCTTGAGCATGCAAATGCCTCTGAGTCGATCAAACAGAACCATCTTTCGGTTCTGGTTTGAGCTCTGGTAAAGCTTGCATAAGGATGCCCATATCTCAAATGCATAGGCTTTCCTAGTCAAGAGGGGAATGATGTGATCTCTCACTGCATAACACATCGTCCTCTTTGCCTTGTTGTTCCTCTTCCTGAACCGACTAACAAGATGGGAGTAGTAGCAGGAGGAACAACAACAGGTGCCTCAACTATATCCCATAGTTCGAGGTCCTCTAAGACAAAGACGATCCTGGCCTTCCAAGGAGACCAGTTGCTAGCTCTAGCTAGCCTATCCTCCACACGCATCTGAGATGCTGACATCATTGCCCACTGCACTCAAATTGATGCTACAACTGCAAAGGAACGCTGCCTCACTCCTGTCAACACAGGTGTGAAAAGAGACAAACGAACAACGACCTCACTCCTAGCAATATAGGTGTGAAAAGAGTGAAAAGTCAGCCTCAGTCCTAGCAAGTAGGTGTGAAAAGAGGCTTACAAAATGTCCACCGACTGTCATACAACTCTCTACAAAAATTCTGCCAACAAGTTGCCACTAAACTCTGTCAATGGCTGTCCACAAAATCTTCCCAAAAGATGTCTAGAACAGTCCACAAAATGCTGTCCAAAACTCAACAAAAATCAACCACCAAGCTCTGATACCATGAAGATTTTCCAGGTCCTAACAAGTTGCCAACTAGGTCTGTCTTTGACCTCAAGTTGGCTCTAAGTTTCAATTGTCAAAGATGGGTTTGCTGCTGTTTTATAACAGCAAACTGTTCAGGAACTTATTTGCTTTTTTGTTATGGTTACATAGGCCTTTTAGGTGCTCTAGCATGTAGTTTTTGTCACCAAGATGTTAGCACATGCATACCATAAAATATGTAACACGCCTAGAGATCTTTACTGCTGAAATAATGCTGTTCTAAACACTAGTATACATGAAAATGAACATAGGTATTTTTGGTCAACATGACCCTGGATAAAGACCCCCCAGGGAAAACCAGTTTGGAATATGAGTGTATATATGTGGAGAATAGAAGGTGGAATACAACAAGTACATGAAACAAATGAACTTGATACAATAACAACTTGTTTCAAGTTGCAACACAAGTCCAAGAGATAAAGATGCACCCTAGCATGGTGTGCCCTCCTCACAAGTTGCCCAATCCATTGAATTGAAGCGCCCTAGCTCCTGGAAGCTCTGATGGAGAAACCCTTGCACACAACTCTAAATATGTGAGCTACCTCTCCACTGAAACTGTCCTCAAAGCAATCTGACCACTTCAAGTCCTCCCTGCTAGCTGTGTGTCCTCCTCTTCAAGTGCACCCTCCTCCTAGCAAGAACAACCTCCACAAATAAATGAGGGTCTAAGCCTCCTGGCTACCTCCATGAAAGGGTAGCCAGGAGGAGGGTCTAAGCCCAAGCTTTCCTCACCCAATGCTTCCATTCTCATCCTCTTGCCCTTCTCCAAACTCTCTTGGTGAACATACAAGTGAGAATGAGCCTCTCCTTGCCCTATGCGCCCCTCTTAAGGAAATATAAGGAAACCTAAAAGTTGGGTGGATTAGATCATCTCATCTCATCTCTAATCAATGGTTGAGATCTCTGCAAAAGAATCTCAACTCAAAACCCACTTTACTTAAGTTTCCGTAGTTTCTCTTTATGTCCCTCAATTCACCCACAAAGTGAATGAATAGTCATTTTAGGTTAAATGACCAAATTTCACTTTTGACTTAAATCTCTTAAGTCAAAGTGAAATTAGACATAAAGTACATGGTACATAGTACAAATTATTCCCCTCTTGTGTTTAGAGGCTCACAAACACAAGGGGACCACTTTCCAAGGTACCCAAATCTCAACACACACTTCCTCAACCGTGCCCCACTTAGACACAAGCACATGAGCAAGACTCCCTCTTGCTCCTATGCACTCATTGTGTGCCTCTCACTCTCCTTAGATATGCTTTTATAATCCCTTAATGACTAAAACCCTAACCCTAGATCTCAATGGCAAAGATTAAATCTTGAGTCTCACAATCTAACGATCACGACTTAATCTTTCGTTCAGATGACTTAAAAATCACTTAAGTCACTCAACCTTACAAAAGTCACTTTAGTCATTACATAAAAGCCAGTTCAACAATCTAGAAAGTGTCGCTCAAACAACTCCACATGCCAAGCACCGCCAATGCGGAAGTACCTGCCCAAGCTACCCCAAAAGCTAACAGTTTGTCCTGTGTGGGAATATGCTGTTGTGTCCAACATGGTATCAAAGCCCATTGGAAGACCCACTCCCTTTGTTGATTGAGATCTTGAACCCGTGTTGCCACATTTCTAGGTTCTACTATCTCTGTGCATTTTTGGGCTGAGCGAACTATTTCGTTGCGTCGGGAGCGCTGCTTTTAGTTAGAAATGCTTTTCTTTTCGCTCGAAAAGGTTTCCATTTTCCCATGATAGACCGCTTTTGCTAGATCCGAAGGTATAAAGTCTGAATATGCCATTTTAAAATTCTTTTTATGAGTTAATATTTTGGTTTTATTGTTTTTATTTTTGGGTTGCTACTCTTTCCAGTCTGTTTTTATTTTTAATTTTGGGTTGCTTAATAAATTCTATCCTATTGGTTGACAACACCCCTTCAAAGGACAAATTAAGTAATTTAAAGCAAGAAAATTAAGGAAAGGTTACCTCACATTATAAGCATAAGACATCAATCATACACAAAATTCACACCAACCACCTTCTTGACCTCTAAAGCCTTCTTTATTCCAATAGCTAAATGTTACAATGATAGTACAATACACAAGCTTGACCAAAACTGTCATTAGCTTAAGAGAGGAGAGGAGGCTTCAATATATAGCAAGTGAGGTGCAATTTCCAAGGAGGGAGGGCTCACTTCTCCATGTGGAATGAGCCATTTGTGAAGGTAGAATCATGCCACATCTCAAGAGAACTCACGAAAACTTTCCACAACTCAATCCATGTGAGAGAGGGGTCACCACCACATGTGAGGAGGAGAGGTGCGCCTCTCTTTGGGATTGGCGCCCTCAAGGAGAGTGCACCACCTCCCAAGAGAGGGTGGACATCCTCTTTGGGATCTCCACCATCAAGAGTTAACTCACTCTCAACTTGCCACTTCACTTCCCTTAACTTATTTTTAAGTGCCACTAACCACAAGTGAGGTGGAGTGAATTGCAGACTGCACACGAGCTAGAAACATGTTTCCTTAATAATAGAGACCTGACTTATTTGTCTTTTATTCACCTTTTTTGAGTAAATTAGTTATTGATGAACAAAAGTCAATTATTTCTCTCGAAAAGCGGGTACATGGGTAAAAGGGGTATTCTGAGTTAGAAAACAATACCCCCCAAGGCATATAACACCTCCTAGTATCACTTATTTAATTATTACATCAATTTACAAGGAAATATAGAAAAACATTAAAAAATCCTAGAGGGAACTAATGCATGTCCATAAGATTCTAGATAAATGATTATCCAGGTAATATACATTAAACACTAGACTCAGAAAAAACCTATGTTGCACGACGACCTGTCGCCCCCAAAAAAACCCGTGTACCCATCGTTTCCGGGTTTCGAGGACTTGGGGACCCTTAGAAAACTTACCCAAATTGCTGGGGACTCCATCGGGGACTCAGGGACTTGTTGGCCGTCCCCAAGACGTTCTTGACAGATTTCATGGACATTTTGGACAGATTTCGGGGAATTCTCGGCAGATGTCCAAAATTGGATATTACGGACATATATCTTTAGTCTTGAGAATCATGGAAATTGATTATTGGACAATAAGATCATTTTTCCCATCCATTATTTGTGTATTGCATTGAATCTAAATCCGTTGTAAAAGTTGCAACTCAAAACATGGATTTTGTATGATGGGTTTCATTTTGGGTTTTTGGTGATTTAAATATTGTATTTTCAGAAACAATGTTACAACAAGCGAAGCTTCCATGTCAAAGAAACAGGAAATGCAACATTTCAAAGGGCTGATCCTTTTGGTTACTGCTATTGTTCTTCTCATTTTTCTGGCCGACTTTGCTTTTACATATTGTACATGGGTTTCAGGGAGTCATTCAAATCTAGTGTTCCACTATCCCAACCTCAAGCATTGTGAAAACAATCAGATAGTAGTGACTTCGATTGGGTACTGTTGAAATGAATGTAGCTACAAGAGCCATTCTCTGGAGGATGGAAAAAACCCTAACTGTGGACTAGGGCCCCCAACACACTCCTGGGGTTTCTTGGTATGAGACTAAGCAGTGAGAGCCATGGAAAAAGACCCTAGTGAGGGCCCTTAGTATATGACTGGGGTTCTTGGTCTTAGACCAAGCAGTAAGTCCCTAGATGTGTTTAGGGCCCTTAGGTGTGGTCCAGGGAATCCTGGACCGATGCTTGGATTGATCCTTGAATATGTTCCTTGGTGGTTTATATAAGTCCCTAGATGTGTCTAGGGCCCCTGGCTGTGTTCCAGGGAATCCTTGCTCAGTGCCTAGATTGATCCTTGGATGTTTTCCTTGGTGGTTGGTATAAGTCCCTAGATGTGTCTAGGGCCCTTGGATGTGTTCCAGGGAACCCTTGCTTAATGCATGGATTGATCCTTGGTGGATAAGACCCTAGATGTGTTCTAGGGCCCCCAGATGTGTTCTGGGGCAAACTGGTCTTTGACTAGGCAGATCTTGGTGTAATAACAAGATGTGTTGATGTGTGATCCTCTTCCTCTCTCCCGGGATGGTCCATGAGACCTAGGAGTGCCTATGAAGATGGACATGACCACATTGTTGATGTACCCTCTTATGCTGCGATGATAAAGTTTATAGGTCACTATGAGACTCATGTGGACATGTTTTGCCATTATGGATCCCCCCTTGACTTTGTCTTGAACGATAACGCCTTGTTGTTTTTCTTTCCCTCGTGTTATGTGATGGGGATTTTATTTATGTGATTGGGGTTTTATAATTTATATTGATATTAATTGACAATTTAATTAATATTTCTATTAATTAAATGTCTATATTTAAATTTAATTTTAATTACCCTAACCCCTCTCCCTAACTATAAATAAGACCCTACCCTATTGGTTTTTTTTACACTCACACTCTCTCCTCTCTCTCTTTGCTGCGGCTACCTCAGTGTCTACTTTCTCTTGTTGGTGTGGCCTCCCTCTTGGATATCAGTTTCAGATGTTGATTGGTCTTGGTGTTCGATGGTAGCTCCTACTTGGTTTTTGCTGGTGTATAGGGTGCATGCGGCCCCTCTTTCTGTAATGTTCCCAAGCCAAGATGCAAGGAACATCACGGTTTTGGGTGTCTTTTAAAACCTTTTCTGGTTGTGGTATTTCGTCAAACACTTTGCTGACCTACTTGTTTACATGTGTTTACTTGCAGAATGGCCTCTTGCTTTCGGCCCTAGTGTTTATGTTGATGAATTATACATGCGTTGCAGCAATAAACAAGCAGATACAATCATGGAACATACCTCAACCATATGGAAGATCAATAAGATGATAGACAAGCCAAAACACTGCAGATCTGATTTTATTCATAATAATAGAAGAACCTGCTACAATGAAGATGTCGATCTGGAATTCTCAACAGATGGCTCCAAATAAGAAGATAGACAATAGAAGCTGCTACAAAATGCTCCCACAAGAAGACTACAAGCCTCCAAAGGTTGAATACTCAATGAAGATCAAGACAAGAGTAGATCTGGCCGTATGAAGTGCCAAAGCCCCAACTGCATGATGCCATGTCTTGTTGGAATGCTAAAGCTCCTCAACAATTCGGCCTTATTGCCAAAGATCTCCAAATTCTACGCTGAAGATGCCGAACTGTAGATCGGGATGAGTAGAATCCCCTCTTGAAACCTCAAACCGAAATACCAAGGGAAACTCCTCCAAATGCTGAATCCTCCAATGGAGCTGCGCCCTCCTAAAACTGTCAAACCCTATAATTTCGGCCATGATGAAGGAGGTCTCCAAATGCTATGCTGAAGATGCCGAACTGTAGATCGGGATGAGTGGAATCCCCTCCTAAAATCTCAAACCGAAATACCAAGGGAAACTCCTCCAAACAATGGAGCTGCACCCTCCTAAAACTGTCAAACACTATAATTTCGACCCTAATGAAGGAGGCCTCCAAATGCCCTGAAACTTGCTAGAAAGATAGATCGGGACACTGCAAGTCACTATGTGAAGTCTTAGGGTCAGATCTGAAGTATAACCCCTCCAAACTGAATAGATTTGAATCTCCAAAATGTCATTCTCTCCAATTCGTCCCAATGCTCTAGGAAATAATCTGTACCATAGAACTCTCTCAAGAGGCCCAATGCTCTAGGAAATAATTCACTATAGAACTCTCTCTAAGAGGAACTAGAATCATGGCTGCTGCCCCTGCAAGTAAAACCCAAGGGCTCAAATCTCCAAGGGATCCCTCAACCTCCTGCAATGAACCTTCCTTCATTAGCTAGGCTTTCAGTTAGAAATTCCCCATGAAAATTCCTTCTATTCAAGACATGTAATCGATGTAGAATTTTCAGAATCGAGTAGATCCGGAACTAGAATGGTGTGGAGTTGATATCTTCCGAGACCAAGCTTGCATTTGCTTGTGGGTGGAATCTTTCACCACCAACGTCTCCTCTAGGTTTGTTAAGTCAAAACCCCCAAAACCCCAAGAGATGGGCCTCTAGCTAGAACTAAATCCAAAAGATAGACATACATGAATGAATTGAGTAGAGGCCCTTGTCTTTCTCTTTATACTCTTTTGCTCACCTTGTCCCTCCAAAGTGACTTTCATTTTATTATTAATATTTAATTAATTAATTAAATCACTTTAATTAATAACCTTGTACCTTTTGTAAACACCTTATCTCTCCTTGTATTTCCTGCCATTGAAAGTCACTTCCATCGCCATATTATCCTCGTGAGTGTTGTTCCTCTCATTCCAATGAGCTATTACACTGAGGTTACTCCAAGTATAGTGCCCAAAATGACCTCTTCAGTGAATTTAATTGACTTATAGCAAAAAATACTCAAAACCATGGAAATCGTCGGAATGCCACGAAACCAAAGCCAATCTGTGCGGAATGGCTCATAATGATGAAATAGGATGAGTAATGCAAGTTGTACCCCACAATGCCTCGCAATAACCCCTGTACTCGCTATAACATCCATCTGGCGACTCTGGTCATCATAAACCTCTGCATTGTGATGATGTCCCAAAGTGGGGACATTACACTTTCTTTGAATGTTAGATCTGCTATGTAAGAGTTGCGGCCCCCTTCTTCTTGACTGCCAGGACTGTATAGAGAGCCGCAACCCCTCTATCTTTGACAGCCTGTAGCCACGACCTCTCCTCCTAGCTGTCGTGTGTTGAACTGAAGCCCCTGGGGGGTCTTTCTTCTTGCTGTTCATTTTTTCTCTCTATGGAGGGTTTACTTATTTACTATGGAGGGTTTTTACTATTTTTATATGGAGGGTTGTAATGTTCCCACTTTGGGACATCATTATATTATAGTGTTATGATGACCAAAGTGGCCAGATGGAGGTTGTAGCGAGTACATGGCTATTGAGGGGTATTTTGGGGTCCGGCTTGCATCGCTCATCTTATTTCATCATTATGATCCATTCCGCACAACTTGGCTTTGGATCCGTTGCATTTCGACAATTTTCGTGATTTTGAGTTATTTTGGGCTATATGTTAATTAAATTCACTAAGGAGGTCATATTGGGCATAATACTTGGAGGAACCTCTTAGTGTAATAGCTCATTGGAATCGAGAGGAATAACACTACAGGATAGGATGATGAAAAGTGAATTTTAGTGGCCAGGGAAGCCACAAGGAGGGATAAACTACTTTTTAGAGGTAAAATGGTTAATTAATTAATTAAAGTGATTTAATTAATTAATTAATAATTAGATAAAGTAAAAGTCACTTGGAGAGACAAGGTGAGCAGGGATGATAAAAGAGAGATAGGGGTCTCTATTCTCTCATTATGTTGTTTATCATTTGATATCTGGCTTCTTGCTAGTGAGCCCATGCACTTGGGGGTTTTGACTTAACAAACCCTAGAGATCAACTCGGTGGTGAAAGATCCCACCTATATTGATCCAAGCTTGGTCACGGAGGTGAAAGATTCCTCCCTCACCATTCTACATGAGATCTACTCAGCTTTAGAGGGATTCTACACCAGCCATAGGCACAGAAAGAGAGAGGGGCACAACATTGAGGGTTTCCAGCAAGGGGGGCGCACTTGTGGAGCTAGTGCAGTTCGATTTGGTCAAGGAGAAGGAGTTTTGAAGGATTTGGTTATTGGGTTATCTTGGTAGAGGCCATAGCGCCCTCCTTGGCTCATCTTGGAGGTGTTTTGGTGGAGCATTGATTTATTTTGAGAGGGACGATTTCTCCTAGAGGAGGGGCGCAATCTTGGAGTGGATCTACTCATGGGAAGGGCCCACGCCTCATTCTTCAGCTAGGAGACTATTCTATCTTGTTTCTAGACTCTAGATCTACTCTTCTAGAGTATTTTGCTTGCTATTGGTGCCAAGGAGGAAGAGGGCCGAATTCTTCATGCAACTTCAACGATCAGCTAGTGCGCAACTCTTCCAGATTGAGGGTTTGGTCCATCAGTGGGTAAAGAACTCAGATTGTCATTCATCTTCGGCAACCATGTGGCCTTTGGAGGCTTGTATCTTCTCTTCTTGATCTTGCTTGAGGGTTATCTTCATTTTTCTACTAGCTCTTAGCTATATTGTACCAGATCTGCAGATCCATTGTATTAGGGTTTTCTTCTATAATGAATAATATCAGATCTGAGGTATTTTTGGGTTATCTCTTGTATTGTTGATCTTGCATCTTGTTGATTACATTCCATAGCTATATCTCTTCTCCTTTATGCTGATCTAGTGAACAAAAAATTATAAAAGTTTTTTTGTTTTCATTTTTCCCTAATTCTAACATGGTATCAGAGCTTAGGGCGTGAAAGGAGCTCAAGAGTTGTAGACTTGAGCCTGCGTAGATCCACTTCTTAGGGTTTACAGATCAGCAGTCATTGAAACCCAAACTCAAGATGCTCTGTTCTCCTTGACTTTCTGTCTATTTTGGAGCAAAGAGAGAGTACTTGTATGATGACCCTTTTAAGGGCACCTAGTTTCAGTTTTTGATTTTGCTTTCTGAAGATTGTTTCTTATTGTTTTTATTTTACTCTTGACCCAACTTTCTGTTGGACACATGGAGTACCAGAGATCATTTCATGTTGCAGCATTGTCTCCTGTCCAATGTGCAACATGGGCCCCTGATCCAAGAAAGGTAGAATGGGTTAGTAAATGGCCTTCTTTTTAATTCAATGCTGTGTTTGTCATGATAGCCTCTGATAGCACTTATATTATGAGCAGTGTATTCCAAGATATCTTCATAGTGACCAGCTCTAGCAGCCATGGTTTTGTTACCCAGTGGTCTGTGTATTCCAKAAGTATTGATTTTGTAAGGGGGATTATCCTATCTGATGGTATTGACAATGCTTCAAACTGAGCAATAATCTGTGTGTGCATTTAATTTGACTAGAATTGTTTGTCCTTTTTGTTGTGAATCATGCTTTAATGCACAAGTCTCAAAGAGGTCTGCTATTTTTGACAAGCATCTATTATGTAGTGGAATCTTAGATGTTTATGAATCTACAGTAGATGGACATACTGATAGGGCGCAACAATCTTTACAGCCTGTAGTAGACCTATAATTCTTTTATGACATATAGCTACAGTACCTCTGACTGTTTTTTGCTTGAAATAGGTTTGACTAGAGACTTCAACGACAAAGTCACCAAGTCGGTCTGTCCACTGCATCCCAAATTTAATTTATTTCAATAGAGACATCACTCAAGCCTCATATATATTGGGCCCTTCCTCTCAAGGGTTTGATCAAATTCAATTCTGAAGTGTCTCTAAGGGTAATCATTGAAATGCAAGGGCTGGGGGAGTTTTGAAGACTTTTGTTGATGACTTTTTATGGCTGTCTGCCATATTCACCTTGCAGATTTTATAACAGCCATATCCACCAATGGATAGAGCAAACATGCAGTGGAACATGTCCTCCTTATGATCATGATTACCACTTACATAACTTTATTTTTCATGTTATGATTGTTGTCCTCCCTCACGTTCATTAAATAAAGGAAGGAGAAGTTTTTCTTCAGAATTCATATTGAACACATGCTTGTGTTAAGAGAGATAGAGCGTACTTGTCTCTTTCATTATCTTCTTTATCTTGAGCGGTACGGTTAAAGAGAAGATTCAAGAAGAAGAGATGGGCTTTGTGGCATTTGGACTGTTTGAAGTAGAGGGGATAATGAAAGACTATCTTATTTATTCTCTTGTACACTTGTGGGATGCAAGTTTGGGTGCCAAAGTAAACTTGTTTGGATGTTTGGTGGAATAACCAATACTAGTTGAGAGAGATTAACCTAGAGGATAGTATTCTTTATTTTTGGTGGATCCTTGGTTTTCTGTTGTAGATTCCTTGAGATCGTGTTCAAGTTTCCTCTTTCAAATCCATTGGCACTCAAAGAGGGATTCTCAGTTTTTTCAAACTGAACGTACATGGGCACACTTACATTACATTGCGTAGCCACAAATACCCATATGCATTTTATCCTACTTGGGCTCTCCCATATCAACTTTGACATAACTTACTGCGAGAACTTACACCAGATAGCTAAAGTTGATAGCAAGCTGCAAAGTACAAGTGTTTCTTCAGCCCAAATCAGGTTCACGTTTTTCCTATTAAACTTGGTACCAACACCAAGTACTTCTTGAAGAGATACGACATCAGACAAAGGATCTTGTATGTTCAGAGGGAGCCAACTTGCACATGCAGGGATGCAAACATATTATGAGACTCAAAGGGAGCAGTCCCTGTATGTGAGTTAGGTGATGACTTGCAGCAGATGGCTGTATTGAGGTCAGATTTGTGACTCGTGACTTCTATTAGAAAGAAGGGATTGACTATGACGAGATCCTCACTCCTATTGCCAGACTACTTCCATCAGATTCATTATATCCCTTGCTGCAGTTTTTGGTTGGAAACTTCACCAGATAAATGTTAAGACTGATTTTCTTAACGGTGAAGTTGAGAAAGAGGTTATATCGAATAGCCTGAGGGGTTTGTAATCCATGGAAAAGAATCCCATGAATTGAAGCAAGCTCGGAGAGCTTGGTATGGAAGATTTGATAGTTTTCCTACAGAGTCTTGGGTTCACCAAGAGTATTGCAGATTCCAATCTTTATATAAAGATTGTACATAATCATCTTGTTATCTTAGTATTATATGTCGCTGATTTGTTCCTCAGAAGAGAGGAAATTTTGATAGCTTAGACTAAGAGGGAGCTTTCGACAGAATTTGAAATGAAAGACTTGGGTCTTTTGCATTATTTTCTGAGCTTAGAGGTGTGGCAGAAAACATGTGAGATCTTTCTCTCACAAGAGCAAGTATGCAGTTGATATGCTCCGCAGACTTGACATGTTGGATTGTAAGTCCATATCCACATCGATGATTTCTAACTTGAAGAAGTTACAAGACCAAGCTACAGGTTCAGATCCGGAAGACCTCACCATATATCGGTAGATCATTGGGTCCTTGATGTATCTTATACATACCAGATCGGATATTAATCATGCAGTGAATGCCCTCAACCAGTTCATGTGCAAACCGAAGCATATTCATGTGGTTGATCTCAAACATATTCTGAGATATGTTTGGGGGACTATAGCCTAAGGGCTTAGATACACTTCCAGTGGAGGTGTAATGCTTCATGGATATACAGATCCATAATGGACGGGCAGTACAGTGGACCGGAAGAGCACTTCCGGATATTGTTTCAGTTTGGGTTCAACTATGATCTCCTGGTCTAATAAGAAACATGGCTCCATAGCCCAGAGCATTGCAGAGGCAGAATACATTGCTGCAAGTAAAGAAGCAACGTGGCTCAGAAAGCTACTCTCAGATTTGTTCAGTGCTGAGTTGGAACCCACAATAATCCACTGTGATAACCAGAGCTGTGTAAAGCTCTTCGTGATTCCTGTGTTTTCATATCAGAACAAAACACATTGAGATGAGATATCACTTTGTTCGGGACATAGTGCAGAAGAACATCCTCAATATTTAGTATGTTCCGACGACAGAACAAACCACAAATATTTTGACCATGCCTCTGTCATTGACAAAGTATGTGTACTTTCGAGACAAGCTTGTTATTGCTGAGAATGCCTCTCTTGCTGAGAGGGAGTGTTGAAATTAATGCAGCTGGAAGAGCCATTCTCCGGAGGATGGAAAAGACCCTAGCTATGGACTAGGGCCCCCAACACACTCCTAGGGTTTCTTGGTATGAGACTAAGCAGTGAGAGCCATGGCAAAAGACCCTAGTGAGGGCCCCTAGTATATGACTGGGGTTCTTGGTCTTGGACCAAGCAGTAAGTCCCTAGATGTGTCTAGGGCCCCTGGATGTGGTCCAAGGAATCCTTACCTAGTGCTTGGATTGATCCTTGGATATGTTCCTTGGTGGTTGATATAAGTCCCTAGATGTGTATAGGGCCCCTGGTTGTGTTCCAGGGAATCCTTGCTCAGTGCATGGATTGATTCTTGGATGTGTTCCTTGGTGGTTAGTATAAGTCCCTAGATGTGTTCCAGGGAACCCTTGCTTAATGCATGGGTTGATCCTTGGTCTTGTACCTTGGTGGATAAGACCCTAGATGTGTTCTGGGGCAAACTGGGCTTTGACTAGGTAGATCTTGGTGTAATACCAAGATGTGTTGATG
>SNQJ01S0231311.1:0-14209 GCA_010110895.2 Picea sitchensis | reverse complement strand
TAAATTTAGCACCTGCCACTCATCCTCTTTCCAAATTCAAAGAGCATATCCCCAAGTTTTCTGGGAATAATACAATCACTACTAATGAACACTTGGTGGCATTTTCAAATGCCTGTCATAACATAGGAGCCAATGACAACGACACTTATTTGTGAATTCCCTTGAAGGGAAGGCTGCAACTTATTTCTTTGACCTCCCTCCTAAGATTTTGTCTACTTGGGAGTAGTTAGTCTATTGGTTCAAATATACCTATGGGAAATCCAAAATCCCAGCCGAGCAGTTACAGGAATACAATAACATCGCTTATAAAGATAGTGAAACTATCAAATATTTTAATTTACGTTTCACTAAGTTATAGAACCAAATCCCTGAACTCATTCACCCTCAGAACCAATATGCTTTCATGCATTATTATAATGCATCACCTTCCCCCTACCGTCATAGGCTTGAAGAAAAGGCCATTGATAACCTTGGTTCCGCTCTGCATACTTGTTTAGAGTATGACGAACAAATGGAAATAATAGGTGTTCCTAAGGGAGACTCAGTTAAACATACATACATGTCTGCCCTCTTACAACTTGTACAAGACATGAATAATTGAATGATAGCATATGAGCAGAAAGGAAATGTCTCCTCTCTTACCCCCGGGGCCTCATATTCTTCTTCACCACCTTTAAAGATCTTAATGAAAATAACTTTCAACCTAAAGCTATCATGCCTTGTAGTTGGTGTAACTTTTGCGAGGAACACCATGAAGAAAGCACATGTGAAGTAAAGAAGAGTGCCAAAGATAAAATATTTGGTAAAAAACCTGAAACTACTATTTTCGTTCTAGAATTTGCAGAGCCAGAGGATGTCATGATCATAAATACTAGGAATAAATCATATGCTCCAAAAAGAAAATATGATCCTCCCCGCACTTCTTCTAGCCCAAGCTCATCTTCACCAGTTGCTTATGTTCAGGTTCCTAAGGATCCTGACAGTCAAGGAATTAACTCTCCTCTTCCCTCTTCCAAATATAACATTCTTAATCAGTTGGCCAACATTAAAGGAGATGCTACCCTCCTAGACATGGTTGTCGTCCCTGAACAACAAAAGCATCTAAAATTTTTTATGGAAGGAAAAGCTTCTGTTGTAGCCAACCTCTCTGAAGAGGTAGATGAAGAGCATTCATCTATAAATAAAGTAGGTGTACATAACTTTAGGAACCATGTAAAAAACCCCCCGTTTTATATTTCTGTAAATATTATGGATAAGTTTGCCAATTTTTGGCTCATTGACGACGGTTCGGGCCCAAGTGTAATGTAAAATATTATTATGGAAGAGCTAAGCTTGTCTTGTACAAATGAAAACGCCAGAAGGATGCTCTCTTATAATAGTTTACAACAAACAACAATAGGTGAAATAATGGACATGGCCTTGGTTTTGTGCATGCATCCTGAAATAAGGACAACCCTTAATATTCAGGTAATAGATACGCCAGTGAGTAATTACTCGATCATCTTAGGAAGATATTGGAAAGATTTGACAGGTGGATACCTCTCACTCGATGAGACACACTTATCCGTTCCTCGGAATGGTAAAAACATCATAGTAATAAGAGAGGGAATAATTTCACCCTACATAGAAAGCATCCCACAGTCTAATGTGAATTATATTGAGGATGACCTAGGAGTGTATTCCATCTTTGCAGAGAGGACAACACTACCTTGGAACAAATCGACTTAGAAGATGGGATGTGGCATATGCACTTTGATGGTTCATGCTCCAATGAAGGAAACCTAGCTGATATTATCTTGTACTCTCCTGTGGGTAATATGGATAACTTTTCCTATAGGTTAGAGTTTTCTTGCACAAACAATGTCACTGAATTTGAAGTGTTACCGCTAGGCATTGAAAATTCCTATAATTTGGGTTGTGGTCACCTTACAGTTTTTGGGGATTTCGAACTTGTTGTAAACCTTGTACGCAAGATATACTCTCCTAGCAATAAGTTAATGAAACATTATACCCAAACTGTTTGGGCACTTATCTCAAATTTACTATCTTTCAACATCACTCATGTTAAATTAGAATTGAACTCAATGGATGACAGGTTAGCTGTTTTGGTAGCCTCTCCTACTCGACAACTTTTTCCACAAAGACCTAATTGTACCTTTCAATCTCTATATCATCCGCACATCCCTGACAGCATAGAGTCATGAATATCTTTTCTAGTGATGAGAGGATCTATGCTTTCATTCAAAATGAACCTTATAAGCCTAAGAAAATTATATCGATGGAAGATAACAAAATTCCTAAAGGCTTGACTCCTCTAGAAAGTTCATTTTCATCGAGTGATGTAGGCAACAAAGGAAAACATAAAGAAGAGGAGTCAAAGAGGAAAGTGGGTGAAACCATTTCCTTGAACATTGGAACACCCAAGTCCCCAAAGAATGTTAAAATAGCTGCCCAATGATCTGAAGAAGAAAAATTGAAGTTCACTAAGCTGCTTGGTGAATTTCAAGATGTTTTTCCTTGGTCTTATGAGGATCTTCGTGGTTTTGATCCTACTATTATAAAACATGCCTCCACCATCACATAAAACTAGTTAGAAAAAAATAGACACCAATTAACCCTGCACTGGAAGCAACTATTAAGAAAGAGTTGGAAAAACTCTTGAACACTGGGATAATTTTCCCTGTTAAGTATTCTGAGTGGGTTTCTAATTTGGTTCATGTTCGGAATTCAACAGGTCAGATTAGATTATGTGTTGATTTTCACGCATTGAATCGGGCCAGCATTAAAAATCATTTTCCCCTCCCTAATATGGAAATGATTTTACAACAAGTTGCAGGGTCACATATGATGTCCTTACTTGACGATTTTTTTGGTTATAATCAAATCAAGGTAAAAAGGGAAAATAGATTTAAAACCACTTTTATTACTCGTTGGGGCACTTTTTCTTATGAACGTATGCCTTTTGGATTATCTAATGCAGGTGCTACTTTTCAAAGAGCTATGCAAATAGCTTTTGATGATTTGATCGGTAAAATTATTCAGATTTATCTTGATGACTTAATTGTGTATTCTAAAAACCGATCAGATCATTTCTGTCATCTTAGAAATATTCTCATGCGATGCAGGAAATTTGGAATTTCTCTTAATCCTTCTAATTCTATTTTCTTTCTTACCAAGGGCAAGCTCCTTGGACACATCGTTTTGGATTCATGAATAAGCATTGATCTGGAAAGGATTACTGCTATCCTAAATCTTCCTACTCCTACTTACAAGAAGGAGGTTCAAGCTTTCATGGGTGTTATTAACTTCATCTGTAGGTTTGTTCCTAATTTTTTCATGATGGTCAAGCCAATTCACAATCTCCTTAAGAAAGATCATTCTTTTTCTTGGATAGATGATGTCAAAAATGATTTCGTATGGATCAACAAAGCAATAAGTTCTGCACTGGTTTTGGCGAAGCCAGATTTTGAGAAAGAATTTATGATATATACTAATGCCACAGAGGAAGAATTTTTTCTATCCTCAAGCAATGTGATGAACAAGGTAACGAAAAACCAGTGGCTTACATGAGTCAAATCTTGTCTGATGATGAGTTTAAATATTCTTTTATTGAAAAGCATGCTTTCGCTCTTGTTAAAGCCGCTGAAAAGTTTCTCCACTTCATCTTAGGTAAGCACACGTTGGTAAGAGTCCCTTTACCCACTGTCAAGTTTTTTCTCTCACTGACTTATCTTTTAGAGAAGCTTTCACATTGTCTTGCCAAGATCCAAGAGCATGATTTAACTATCGTGACTTGTAACACCATCAAGGGATGTGAATTATCCCTTCACTTAGCTTAGCATGCTAAAACTAGTGAATAAATTGATGAACATGATAGCTCTCTATCATCATTGTTCTACATTGATGATCAAATCCTTCCTTTGCTTGAACATCCTTGGTATAAAAGTTTGGTTTACTATTTGCAAAATCAAAGATGTTCAGATAACTTAGACACTCATCAAAGAAGAAGGCTCCACCTCGAATCTGCTAGATATGTCATTATAGGAGACTTATTGTTTAGAAGATCTGTCGATGGTATGTTTCTTCATTGTGTAAACAATGAGGAAGCACATAAATTGTTGCAAGAAACTCACGATTCTTCAAATTCTATTATTCATGTAGGGGGTCATTTTTTTGCTAAAACCACTACTTTTAATATTATCAGAAAAGGATACTGTTGGCCTTCAATATTTCACGATTCTTATCTTTTTTCAAGATCTTTTGACAAGTGCCAGAAATTTATTGGGAAAGAACGCCTTTCATCCATGCCTTTACAACCTATTCTCCCAAACTTTCCTCTTTCAAAATGGGGTTTGGACTTTATTGGTCTTATTAATCCTCCATCTTCAACAGGAAAAGTCTTTATCTTGATAGACGCAGACTATTTTACAAAATGGACTGAACTTGTCCCACTTAAACATTTGTAGGATGAGCAGGTGATTTCTTTCCTTGAAAATAATATTTTATCCAGATTTGGTCTTCCTTTGGAAGTTATTACAGAAAATGGTCCCACTTTTATTTCTGCTAAGCTGACCCAATTTTTAGCTAAGTTGGGGGTTAAATTTTTTACCTCATTAGCATATTATCCCCAAGGAAACGAGCATGTCGATTCTACCAATAAGAATCTGGTAAGAATTATAAAAAGGCTCATTGAAGATAAGCCTCGTCAATGGCACACTTTCCTCACTTATGCCCTTTGGGTAGATTGAACTTCCACCTAGGTGAGCACTGGTTACACTCCTTTCTAGCTTGTTTATGGTCAAGAAGTCATTCTGCCTATTGAAATGGAACTTTCCTCATAGTTAATGCTATAGGTCAAAGAATTAAATTCTTCTGATGTTTCTCAAATAATGAATGCACTTTTGGCTTTAGAGGAGCAAAGGATGTTTTCCTTGGATAATATAAAGAGAAGACAACAGACTGTTAAAAAATATTTCAATGAGAGTGTCAAAGCTATCAAATTTAAAGTCAATGAGAAGGTATTGTTGTGGGATTCAACTCATGCTGATAGACAAAGGCATTCAAAGTTTTAAAAATTATGGCTGGGTCCTTTTAAGATCTCTTTTGTCCTGGGCACAAATTATTACAATCTAAAGGACTTACAAGAGTGATTGTTTTCCTACAACACTAACGGTTCTCACTTAAAATATTACATGGAACCAACTTGAAGGGTTTAATGTTGTTTGGGATGTTTTTGTATTATAGTAGTTTTCATTTATGCTTTTACATTTCTAGTTTTCCATTTCTTCTATTTCAATTTTTGTCATTTCATTTCTACTTATTTTAATTTTGTTGTTTCATTTATGCTATGACATTTCTTGCTTTTTTTTCTTTTGACTTCATTTCTTGTCAAAATAAAATGTTGGATCAGTTTTTCCACAACGACGCTTATGAAAAGTATTGTTCATGTATGATTCTTTTTTCTCAATCCATGATGTATTCTCTGTTATATGAACCAAATGATGGCTTAGTGATGCTTGGATTCCGTGTGTTCTTGAGATTTTTGAATATGTGTAGATGTGTGTTATGGCTCTCTGTGATAACTGTAAATTGTTAGAAACGATAATTAGAGAAATGGGTATTATTAAGTTGCGCGTGGGTGGTTTCTTGATCAATATGGATTTTATGATGAGTCTTTGTGGAATAATAGTAATAATGGTGTGATATGGCTCTGGGTTGATGACTGAGGGTTTTTGTTCTCTGTATCACTGTCAGTTAACTCATTTCCTCTCATTCATTGTGGTAACCCTCACCCAGTCGCAAAGAAATTGCCAACAGTCGCTATGTTCTTTTCTTCAAACCCCAAGTGGTGGTTGATGGATGCTCTTACTGTCTTTTCACTGGAAGTGTCCCAAATATCTAGTCTTTCTTAGTCACCCAAATACTAACACGGGCCTGTGTGGGTTTTGGATTGATAAAAGTTGTAACTTGACGTACTATAAAACGGATGTGTGTGTCTTCACTGTTGTTGTTGTCAAAAGTTATTGATCTCCCGGGTGATTGGAAAAAGACATTGTCTTGCTGTGCTTGAACACCCACCTCTGTTAAGTTAACCCTCGCCTCTTCTCTGCAAGTGTTAAACGCACGGTGTGCACTGGGTTGTTTTACTCTTACTATCTTTGCTCTTCGTGCTAAATATTGTTTCATTGCTGAAACTTGGAGTGATAAGTAAATATTGTATGGCTCACTGTTGTGTCTCATTCGAAATGTATTTTTACTTGTGGTTGACATAAGTCTCAGAAGACCAACACCTCTCTGTGTTTTTGTTTAAAATATGAACGAACTCTTGTTTCCTCCCTGCATTTGATTTTGACAAAGCCCGATTTGGACTCTAACTGTCTTTTCTCTCCTCGAGCACCTTCTGGGGTTGTCAAGTATTGGGTATCAGTGAAATAGTTATGGAGTTTTTTTTAAAACACATGCTCTCTCGTCGAGTCTCTGTCTCATCCTTGTATGATAAAATTGTTTGAATAATAATGAATTGGGAAGCTTCATATAGTCGATGATTGTCTTCTTATTCGTTATGGTTTTTCTTGATTTGTTTTATCCAATGTGGTCTTGATTGCATATGAAAACACCTTTGTATGAATTTTGCTAAACCCGATCAGGGTCCTGGCAAGTTTAAAATGATGCCTATGTGTCAATCGACTTTTGTTCACTCATATATGATTGGTTATATTGGAACATCATGCAGACTACCAATTGTTTTAAAGGAAGTTATACCCATAGAGATAAGGCTCGAGGTTTGTGTTTTGGTTGACCGCTATTTCATTGCAAGATTTTGTCGATTGATATGATGAAGACCTGTGTATAATTGGGTATGATTTGAAGTCTGTTCACGTTTTGAAACGAGACATGTGTACATTTTAATTGGGCTCGATTGTTGATTGGTAAACAATGGATGTTGATTATTATCATGGTGCATTATAGATTATTGGGATAGATGTTGAGCATATTGTTGTGCATGTTTTAATTATTATTATTATTATTTTTTAAATGAAGAAGGGATCAGAGTTTTGTCAAACAATATTGTTGAATGGAAAAAAACAAATTTAAGTTATGATTGCACAGACTGTAATGAATTAAGAATTTCTGGGAAATTTAGTTATTGAAACAACAAGCGGTTTTGTATACAATTATGGAACAAAGAATGTTGGTTCTTTTTGGATTGATTTTAATACAGAGTTATGATTGTTGATTTATTTGATTTATTTTATGAACAATATCCATCAAATTCCCTGTGATTTTCTCACTTGTTCTATCAATACAAATCCCCGCACAATCCCATATTCATTTTCCACTCCCTGTTCTTAAAATTGAATCAAAAGACTTTGTACTACAATGATTAAGAAATACAACAGAGATGGATCACAACTGATATGATTTTGTTATTGTTGCACAATCGATTGTTTAATCAATTGTGGACCAGTAATCATGTCCTTGCTCCCTTTCATTTTATCACTGTTTCTATCAATACAACCCCCTTAGATATCCCATAACCCTTATTCATCCCCTGGTCATTGACAATTATTAAATGAATTTTATGGATTGGATTGCACAGGTCTGATGTGATTGTTGAGCCAAACTTTGTTTCGTATTAATATATTTGATGTATGATTTGTTTAAGAAGCCAGTTGCTAATAAATGTTGCATACAGGATGAGCTTCTTCAACAAAGGAATCCATGGCCAAAATAACAAGGGTAGAGGGAATTGGAACAGAGGGCCTAGAAGACCAAGATTCTCGATACATTTTGATGCAGATCCACAAGTGTTAAACCAACTATTCCAAGATAGATTTTTCAATTGGATTGAACAAGGGGTAGTCCAACCTAGGTTAGAAAGGCTTCCATTTCAACCCTAGTATGTCCCTAGTATGTCCCTAGTATCCCTGTGCCCCCTCATGTTTCATTGCAACCTGAAGTTCCTGAGAGTGACAGATGGTAGGAGATTGTTCACCCAACAGTCTCCCAACATCGTGGCGAGCCCAATTTGTCTCAACCTACTCCTCCTCCACCTATTACCAAAATGTCCAAATTTCCCCTGCACACTCACCTGTACAGTCCTCCCACACAAGAAAGATACTCAAAATTGAAGCCCACCACATGCATGACAAAGGAAAAGTTGTTGCTGCCCCCTCCTCTCCCTCAAGTGATTCAGCCAAATATGTTTCATCCCACATGCACTTGACAGATGACTGTTCTCATGTCGTGAGTGATATCATGCCTCAAGGCTCCACATAACCTAAGTTTAATTCAGGAAAATCAAAGGGCGACAATAACAACAAAGGGAAAATTGCCTCCCAAAGTGGAAAATATGGTTTTTGAGTATATTTTATTATTTATTTGTTGAGAATAATTGACTGCTGAAGTTTTTGGACAACATATTATTTTTGGATATTTTGGATATTATATGTTTAGATATGATTTAAAATATCATTGATATTTAATTTTCAAATTATGAGAATGATTATGGGAGCCACAAGGAGGGATGTGTTTGATTGAGTGACTAGTTATATACTTACTTGGTTAAGAAACTAAAGGGAGTCACAATGGGTCCTACCTACTAGTTATTATTTATTAAAAGACCCTTATTATTATTTTTATTATTATATTAATTCTTTCCCTAACTTAAAGTTAGTTGAGTTTACTAACTTAACTAAAAGTAGTTGAACTACTTCAACTAATTTGGGATGTATAAAAGAAAAATTAGAAGGAAGAACAAGGGGAGAATAGAAGGAGAAAGCATACTAAGGTTTGCTCTTGAGTTTTATTGAGATAGCTTAGTTTTAATTCATTCTTCAATTCATTAAAATCCTAATTCTCTTTTATGACAGTAGGTTCCTATTGTAGACAACAAGATTCAAAGCTGAATTACATCATTCAGACACTTGTTTTCAGAGGTATTGATCTATCTTTGATAGTCTGTGTAGACTTGTCTATTTATGAATTAAATTTCATGACTGATAAAGGATATTGTGCAAAGTCGAGTGGGAAACAATATGTGGTAAGTTGATCTAGATTTTAAAGTTTAGTTTTTACTTCCTGTTAAAGTCCTTTTGTATGGTTTTCATCGGGGATATCTAAGTTTGACTTTGGTTCAAACTCCCTCAGGGATTTTTGTAAAGATAACGACTCTTTTGATTTCTTGGAATAAAATAAGCGATTGTTTTTCTGTCTCATCTGTGTTAATGTGTGACTTGGTATTTTTGATTTTGTCTCCACGTTTACCTTTCACATCTGTATTATTGAGAAAATGGTATAAAAATGTTATACTTTTTTTGTAACAATCTTTTATTTAAAAATCATCCTAACACCTTGTAATTAATAATTGTGGATTGGGTCCTCAGAAGGGGTGTTAGTGCGACACACTCGGCATATGATGGAGGCAGGCACCAGCCATCGAGGCATGGATCCACGTGACGGGCTCATGCCACCGCTCGCCACCCTCCTCTACAATTAAATAGCCATTACTACGACTTGAAGGTGCATTTATGAAGTCTCCCTCTCCTTATTCGTGTCTTTGTATGGCTTGGTTAATGGTGTTTGTCTCTCATCTCCGCTTGCGTCCCGAAGGGCTCCTCCCTTTGCAGCCATGGTCTGATCCTGCTTGAATTCTCTGGCTCGATGCTGCCCGTGCTCACCCCCAGGCCATATACCTCTACCTGGTGCACCTAATCTCCTTGGCCAATAACAATTATTACCTTATGTCGCGTCCACGGGGAAGGCCGCGGAGGGGCTCTCCCTGGAAGCCTTGCCGGCCCTCGGTCTCGCCTCCCGACTCACCTTCCATATGCTCCTCCCCCCCCCTCCAGTCCGAGATTTTCATTGCTTCTTCTCACACTCCGGCGAATTCGCAGATTAAATGTCTGGCAATCATCCCCCAGATGTCGAGCTCATTCTCGCGTCTCTTTCTCGACCCTCCTGTGGATTTCACTGCCCCCACACCAATCCTTGACCCTCTGAGAAACTCAGGAGGCGAACCTCCTCCTCCTCGTAATCCTGGGAATGCTGGTTACCAGTTCACTGATTCCTTCAATAGCGCACAATTCAGAGACAAGCTGGCCATCCTTCACAGTTTGGTCTTTGAACTCTGCCAGGGGGTGGAGGACCTCCATTTTCGCCTACAAGCTACAGATGAAAAGGGGGCGGTCTTTCTTCAGACTCTCTCCTCCATGCACGAAGCTTTCTCCTCGGACATGGAAGAAGAGACCCCAATGGAGGAACCCAGTGCAGCTCCAGGTGAAGGACATGACAAGGTGCAACGCTCAGTAGAGATGGGACTGGAGCAGGATGGACGCGAGAGCAATGTTGTGGAGGTGGAATAGAAAAGGAAACCACTGCAAAATGCTACGACAGATGCTGAGGGAACCACGTGCGACGTGAAAGTCAAAAAGCAGTGGGCCGACCAAGTGACGTATGTCGAGGAGGAGCCCTGGACCGAGGACCTCCACGCCACATGGCCAGGTTATCTACTAGGTGTCTAGGTCTATAGTGTTTTTCGAGGTCTTGTCAGCCTCTTTTAGTTTTAACCGATCAACAGTTTATCTAAAACTATTTTTCTTAGCCTATCATACTACTTATGTTTGACTCCTATGTTGGTTGGACTGGTTTCCCCTCTATTGGGGTAGTCCAGTAACTACAGTGTGGCTATCTCTGTATTTTGCAACTCTACTTTAGTTCTGGAAGGCTTTTAATATATGACACTTCTTACTTAAAAAAAAAAAAAATTGTGGATTGGGAAACACTTTTTGAGGCTATAAACATAGGGTAACATTCTTGACTATCTTGCATTAGCCAAGCAATATCCAAAAAATGTTTGAGTAAGATAATTGCATATCTTTCTCTCAACATGGGGCACTACATACTCCCCCTTCAAAAAAATTCATCCCAAAGTTAAACTTAATTATGTTACTTATATTTTTTTATTTACTCCCTATATCTTCCACAACACTCTTTGTTGTAACCAGTATAAGGCCACCCAATTGACCACAGTAGGCATCGAAAGTCAACATCACAACACCATGGAAGTGCAAGTATTCTCTATCTCTTATTCCCAACTTTTGGTATTTTGATTAAATCCCATCAGTCTAACAGGAGCCCTAAGGCTTGATATCTTATCTGCCCAAGTAGGCATCCAATATGGTACCCATGTACCCCAAGCATCTTGAAATGATGATCTAAATTTCCTCCAAAAATCCTACCAGGTACCCATCCCTAATCTTCGAAGTCCAATCCCACAACATCACTAGAAAGTATGACTCCAACCTTTCTTCTGGAATTTGGCATCACAACTCCCATATCATGCATTATAGCCTTCTCAATATGGTCCCATTTCCCATCGAGATTTATACAAGGAAAAATAACCACTCGCATAAGTTGGTTGATTTAATTTTTCCCTAGCCTATAAGGTATTATTTTGAATATATTTTCCTTCAAATGTATGGGCTCCCACATGATCATCAAATAAAATAGCCCTCTCATCCCATTGGTGGATTTGTTTTTAATCACCACCTCATAACATGCAACCAAATGCATTAGTTATAATCATAATATCATAATATCATAATCTCATAGTAGAGAATCAACATGCTAACTCTCACATGTCATAATGAGAATACAAGATCATTTTCATCACCACATACACATGCATGTCATTGTAAAACATCTTATCAAAAAAGAATTCCATGCAATTACATCATGTCATCACATCAAGAGATATTATCATAAGGAATATAACCTCAACACATATTTATTACAAACATAGCATTTCATCAACATAATCAAATGAAACCACATGTTAACATAACATAACATCATACATAAATATCACAGGGTTCTTAAGATAGAATAACATCATGGATATGAAAATCATCTCAACACATAACACATGTATAGAAATAAAAACATCATGAGTGTTCTTGTCATGATTCATCAAGAAAATCAAATTTATTAGCTTGCACAAATAATGAATACTAACTATTTATCTAATGCAAGAATCTCATTGAAACATATATCTAGTAAATGGATCTACTTGGTTCAATTTGTCAACCCAAGCTAACTCTACAAAGGATGATCGATACTATGAGTGCCAATTGTTTCTTGATTATCATTTCCTCTTATTTCAATAAGAATATTGACAATTTACAGGATATGTATAGTCACCCTATCAATGTGCTAAATTTTTCATATATTTTCCTTTTCTGAATACACCATTGACTTTCGCATAACCCCATCATCTAGAGCCACACTCTCTAGTCATGTATTCTTTCCCACACAAAGAAACTAAGTTATTATTAGCCTTAATAGCATGCCATAATTCGTCGATATGTATATCTCTTGATCATGATCCAAGGTTATTACATAACTTTACATATCTAGCTTATTTATTCAAGAACCACTATACTTAGTAGCATGACAATAATAGGTCATACATGTGTGTGTGTGTGTGTGTGTGTTCTGTGATTAAACCACTTGCACAAAGGAATGGCTAAACTCTAGTGATTTACCCACCACTCGGTAATTATCATTGTTCCCCCTCAGAAACATTGGCTTGCCTAATCCAAATACATAAATCATCATTGGAATACAAGCTTCTTACTCTTCAAGCTAGGTGTTTTACCCCTTCCCACTTGTAGAATTTTCATAATTATCAATTGGTCTACTTCATTCCATACATATAGGCACTCATGGGTTTATTATTTACACTTCCTGAAAATGATCATCATCATTATCACACTCATTTAACTTCATTGGTTGATTGGCAATATTTTATTCTTAACAAGTATTATCCTCATTTAGACCTTATATGTTCAACAAAATAGGGTATTCCCACATAGGACAAACACTTTTAGTAACCACTCACACAACCAAATCAAATATTAACACGTTGATGTTTTTACATTGTTAAAACCTTCGAAGAGGGAAATAGTCCATGACCCCAACAATGTGGCCACTTGAGGCAATATATTAATGAAAAAGAAAAATATATTACAAGAGAGTTTCTCACAATCGATCGTCAACAAATGACCCTGCATGCTTTTTAAATAGAGATCATGGACCAATTAGGTGTTAATCCACAAATCAATGTAGTTTTTAAGATCAAGGAGAATATGAGCTGTCAGATCACTCTATGTCTAGAACATATAGTGACTATCTATTTACATAACTATAAATGCATACTAAAGAAACACACTTTTTCCCAAAGACTCATTAGAAGTTGATCTTAACTAACTCTTAAGTGTCTGAATATCCTAACATCCCCCCTTAAGAACAAATTGGGATAGGATTGAAGGATTTAAAAATGAGACACAATAAGAGAATAAAGGAAGCAATAGAGCATATCCCCCCTTAATGTAAACTTATTAAAATCCTAACATATATCAAAGTTTAGAAAATGTTTGAAATTTGATCTTCTGCAGGGAAAAAGACTACTTCAATAACTTGATCGTGAATGATATTTATAATGAAGTGCATGTGTAGCTCGATGTTTTTGTTGCATTGATGTTGAAATGGATCTTTGGCAAACACTCTGATTGTCACACTAGAGGGTGGTCAGATGATGTTGCTAGAATCCAAACTCTGGAAGGATCCGTCAAAGCCACAAGGATTCTTGACTTGCATTAACTATTGCTTAGTAATCTACTTCTAAGAAGAAAGAGAAATAGATTATTGTTTCTTACAATCCCAAGTGATAGGTCCAAAACCAAGACTAAAATCATAACTGAAAATAGACTTTTTATCATCATGGTCGTTGGCCCAATCTAAATCAGTGAAACCAACCAACAAATGAGTCACCCCTAAATTGTACTTTATCCCAAATTGAACCATACCTCAGACATATTGAAGTATCATTTTTGTTGCTTTATAATGGATTTCATGGGGTGTTTGCATATGCTAAGAAACTAACTAGTTGATGATACAAAGTGGCATCAACTTCAGGAGTAGTATAGGTGGCAACAAGTTTGAATCTAGATTGGAAGGGAGAGGAGTTGGTTTAGAATATTCCATGTGAAAGCGGTGAACAAGGTCATAAGAATACTTAGATTGGGAAAGGAAAATACCTTCCTTAGTTTTCAAAACTTGGAGGTTAAGGAAATAATGCAAATAGTCTAAGTTTGTCATTTCAAATTTATTTTTAAGGTTGGATTTCACATGGGTTAAAAGTTTAGGG
>SNQJ01S0231310.1:14219-26498 GCA_010110895.2 Picea sitchensis | reverse complement strand
ATTGTTTAAATAAAATATAATGTTATTGTTAAGATTAAAAATTAATTTTAATATATTATTATATATCTTATTTAATGATGATGTTGATGAAATTTTGATATATTATTATACTATATATATCATTTAAATAAGATCATAGTGATGATGATGATGATTAAGTTTTTAAATTTTAATATGTTATTATCCTATATGTATCATATGATGATGATGATGATGACGATTTTTGATGATGATTATGATAATGACGACAACCATGACCAGGATTATGATGATCATGATAATGATCAGATAATGATGATGATGATGATGACTACAACCATGAAGAGGATGATCATCATCATCATCATATTAAGATGACAATGATTACATAATGATGATGACAATGAATAGGATGATGATGATGGTGGTGGTGGGCCTGTGCTGGTTAAAATCCACTAAGATCAACTTTGTTTTATTATTCCTAAATTATAGTATTTTTTATGAGTTAAAAGGTCAAGAAGGTCAGTATTGTAATAAATATTTTGTAATTGTAATTTAATGTGAGTATACCCTCGACATTCTAAGAGAAAATTACTTCCATCTTCAACCCTCTTCGTGTCACAAAGATAACAAATCCTTTCAACCCAAAATGTTTTAGGAATTGCCTAACACCCTATTTCACTATGAATCTTCTTACTTTATGATGCAGGAGAATCCTATCTCAAAAATCTTGTTCATTTGATTAGACCTAGTGGATATTTTGTTTTAATAAGGGAGTGGGTTCCCTAATCATGAATTATTGTAAAGTATATGCTTAATTGAGTTCTATAAGTCTTGTATGAGATATGGTTTGGGAATGATGCTATGTAATCCAATATGCCTTGCTGAGTAGATATTGAGAATCAAAGAGTTAGACCCTAGGAGTTATTGTTGAGAGTATTATGGATCTAGAGGATCCTAAGGATTTGTTGGTTGAGGGAATTATGGATCCAAAACCTATTYAGGTTATCCTTGTTCGTATAAGTGATTRTAAGCCTTTGTGCAYGTGTGTRWCCAATTGGATAAAGAATCAGGACAAAGTGAGAGAAGAGGTTGATTGTTGAGAATCGAGTCAAATGGAGGGAAACCCCAATTTCCGAGATTAGGAAGAGATTAGCTATGAYTGTAACCTAATGTGMAATAWTTTTTTTTAACATAAATCTTSTGTTTATGGGATCATAGWGTTTATGTATTAAATATTTTTGTGGAATTATCATAATCCAGATAGACCCTATAACAAAATGTTGCAGGTTGCAGGTCAGATCATGATTGAATCCCCRTAGTAGAAAAGGGTAGATGGTGGTATGATTATCGATCATCATAGAGATCGATAAACTAGATCCATTAACAGATTGAATCAKATTAGACCGTGAAAAAAATATAATTGAAACCCCCTTGYAGGTGAGAAGTAACAAAAATCAGTGGATCAAGTTCAATAGTTGATTGTGACTGTCAAATATCACGACAAAATTTCCCATTCCTGTGTTAAGAATGGRCRTTCGAGATTAGATCCCYAGTTTAGATAAATGGTCAGAAGGAGTCATGTGATTGAATTCTGAAGAAATGGTAAKAGTTTCAGAGTAGTGCATTCGAAGTATAAGATGGAAATAAACTCCAAGAAGAGAAGTGTGGTCAACAACGTGGATTGATCGAGGAAAAAAAATCGACGAAAAGGGGTGATTTTGAGTTTGGAATCCGACAAACAACGTTAAAGGCTTTCAGAATCCATGTTTCAGAGCTAAAGTTTGAAAAACACTCTGACAAGGAAAGAGCGACGGACGAATGAGATTCACTAAGGTGATCCAGAAGGTGGATTTGGAGAAGACACGTGGTGATGTCTGAATGATTCAGACTTGTTTAACCAACATTTCTGATTGGTGAAGGGGAGATCCAACATACGATCGGGATGAATTCAGAGTAATCTTAATCAAGGCTAAGAAGAGGATGTGTGACGACTTTCTATTGGGTGTCAGAATGGGACCATCATAATACTACAACGAATTTAAGTCTGATAGAGTGACGTCGACAAAAAAATGAGATCTATTCAGAGTTGAGTAGATCGACGACTCAAGAAGAGACACTTGGCAGGTCACTAGAGTGACATGTGGTAGTTGATAGATCCTGGATGTGGCATCAACGATTGAAAGTGTGACATGTGGAAGCGATGTGGAAGAATGAGTATTTGACACGTGGTAGTTGGATCCATGAATAAGAATTTGACACATGGAAGGCACATGTAAGTTGATCGATGAAGAAATGACCAAAAGAAAGAGATTTTTGGACCATATATCTTGGAGGATTGATGGTGGAGATTACATAGGTGATAGAGGTCTGAAAGGGAGAATGCAATCATTCTGAGTTGTGTGTTCGGAGTACTGAAGGGCTTGGTTATAAACTATTATGAAAGGAATGCTCCGACGAGAGATATGAATTGTCCATCCTACGAGGATCAACGACGAGGATCAAAATTTTGGGAGACCAATAATCTCGTCCAAGGAAATTCCGATGATAGTACCCCGATACAAGGATACCAGATCAAGGGTGGAGATTCAATAGTAGACTAGATCAAGGGTGGAGATTCAACATCAGACCATATCAATAGAGAACTACGAAACTATGTTAGAAGGAAAAATTTGGCTTGCGTGCAAAGTGTTCGGAGCAATTTGAATCCTAAAATGAGCGTAATTTGAATTTGAAAATTCTACAATATTGTGGGCATAGATCAGGATGGTCATCATTTTTGGTATTAGAGAAAGTTAAATTCTCTTGAAATTTTGTAAGTAATATAGAGAAAAGGACAAGTTTAGCAAAAAGAAGCCTGAGAAGATTGTGCAGACAGGAAGAAAAAGGAATTGGATATATAATCCCTTGGTGGATTACTGCAGGTAATTATCATAACTCTAGTGAAGATATAATATGTGAATGAAGGTAGCAGAAGGATAATTGGTAGAATCCAACAGTGAATAGAGTTGTGACAAAGAGGAAGCAAAGATCTCAAGTGGATAATTTTTGGCAGAACCTTGCACCAACATATGTTGTAATTACTTCTAGATGGATATTAGAAGTTAGGATAACAAGAGGGGTTCACTAGAGGAACATGAGAAATAAGGGAGAGTCAGAGGAGTAGAGGGATTCTTAGAAGGTTCCAAGTGGAGAGGACCAGTGGATACCAAGAGGTCAATCTTAGGAAAGAAACTTGAGTTGGTATTAGGTAGCAAAGGAGGAGACTTACTCCATGAAGGATTGATGTAGATCACTTTAGACTAGGAGAATTTCATGACAGGAAGGGATGGAGATGACTACTAATGGTCATGTCGAAGGTTCTGAGAGAATCCACAACAAGAGGAAGGAGGATGCCAAGAAAGTTCGAAGAGAGATGAGTCAAAGAGAATTTGACAGAGAATTTGTTGGGTTAAGAGTACAAAACAATTACTTGAGACAACTTCTACAGGAAAGTTGATCCTGATTTATGCAGGAACACAATGAAATACATAAATGCACATAAAATCAGAGATGAAGCGGAAATAATGTTTCATTTAATTAATAACAAATGACTGAAATATGTTTATAGACAGAATGGAAATAAACTAGCTCAGGTGTTGGTAGGTTATCTCTAAGAAGAGATGTGGTGGATACTGGATTATGAACTCTATATTACAATGAGGCTCGAAGGCCTATATATTATTGAGAAAGAATGGAATCCATAAACATACAAAAACCAAACCATGGGAGATGAAAAGCTAGAATATAGGCATCGTTGGGGTAAATTGGTACATCAATTTCCCGGGGTCGTAACTTTGCGATACTATATTCATTTGACGCATATGATACATCGTTAAAAAGATCTATATGAGGAGTACAATAGTTGGCAAAAAATACAATGATGGTTATATCAAATCGGACCATACCCAAAAAAAAAATCATTTAGGGCCTCAAAATGGCTCCAGAAGTTCAGGACCCGAAAAACTGCCAAAAATAGTAAATTGTGCTACAATTAAGGAAACTGAAAAAATGAAAGAAACAATGGTGGGGGTCCAAGTGGAATAGGTGGGTGGCCACCAATATCCACCTAGATCATTCCTTCCCCCTTAGAAAGCAATGGTCCCCATTGCGTTGAGTTCCTTCGTGAGATGAGGAAACTTCTGCTGAACTTGGTCCCTAGTGAGCCACTTGCCTTGGTGAAGGAGTTGGCCTGCTTTGACAACTCGATATAGCTGGATACTCTGTTGGAAGTTGTTCTTGATCTGTGTGTCCATAATCCAATCAGTTATGGCTTGTTCCATGCAGTCTAGGTTTAACTTTGTTGGTGTGAATTGTTCTTCCATGTTGGATGTGTCCAGTAGAGGTGGAAAGTAAGGCCAAAGGCGATCCACATTGAACACTGGGTGCATACCAATGAATGGTGGGATATTGAGCTTGAAGAAATTGTCCCCTATAGCTTTGGTGATGGTGTATGGCCCATATCAAAGCGGGTGAAGCTTGCGGTGGGGTCCAGCGAGGCGCTCCTTCTACAAATGTAGCCACACTTTGTCGCCCACCTAGAAGTTGTGTTGCACCTGATGTTGATCATGCCACTACTTTTACTTAGCATTGGCTCTGTCCAATATGTCATGAACCTGTTGGAAAATGTGTTGAATGCACTCAATGAAGTTGTTCTCCTTGACATATTCAGACTGGACATGAGCCAAATCAACCTGAGTAGTTGCAAATGGTATGGCTACGTCAATGGGACATAGTCGTTGGAATCCCAAGCCCACTTGAAAGGAGCTATGGTCGGTTGAGTTGTGGAGGGCATGGTTATAGCTATTTTGTACATATGGGAGGCTCTCATCCCATTTGCACGGATGATTTGAGTTGTACATGCACAAAATGTGTACGATCATATTGTTGACGACCTCTGTCTGGCCATCAGTTTAGGGATGGAAAGTTGTGGAATTGATGAGCTTGGTGTCCAGCATTGACCAGAGGATGGAACAAAATGTACTGAGGATATTTTTGTCCCGATATGAGATGATAGACTATGGGATCTCAAAGTGTACCCACACTCATTCAAAGAAGAGTTTAGCAGTAGATTCTGTTGTGATATTCTTCTTGCATGCTGCCATAATGGCCATATTAGAGAATCTATTGACGACCACGAAAACACATTCATTTCCATGCTTAGTAGAAGGAAGGACCGACAAGTAATCCATGGAGATGGATTCCCAAGGTCGACTAGGGGTAGGAAACGAAGTATAGAGGCCTTGCTTCTTGATGGTCGGTTTGGAAATGGTGTAGGAAGTGCAGGATCAGATGTACTTCCCGACATCCTGTCGAAGGTTTGGCCAATAGAAATACTTTTGCAGTACTTCCACTGTTTTTTGGACCCCGAAATGCCCAGCAACCCAACTATAGTGCTTTTCCTAAATCATCTTGGCACGCTTACTTGAAGGAACACAAAGGTGTCCCAAGTGACATAGCAGGGCATATTGGAGGTGAAAATTGGGAACTTGCTTACCCTCCAAGAGTGTATTGTATGTGTGGCCGAATTCTAGATCACTTTTGTAGAGAAGTGACCAATCGTAAGTCTCGTTCCCACAATAGTTTATCACAGTGGTTAGTGCCACGATAGGTGGTCGGCTAAGGCAATCTGCAACATTATTGGTGTTTCCTTTCTTGTACTTAATGTTTAAATGAAATAGTTGCAGGTATGTGGACCACTTATGATGGCGATCATTCTGCAACTTCCCTTGTGTCTCTATGAACTTCAGGGGTCAGTGGTCTGTGTGGATGACCATTTCCTTTCCCAAAATGTAATGTTTCCATTGTCAGTAAGCCTGCACAATGGAATACATCTCTTTTTCATAAGTGGGATACTTTTGGATTGTGTCAGAAAGTGTCTCACTGTGATATGCCATTGGATGCCCCTGTTGAGTAAGGACTGCCCCAATAGAATAGCCAGAGGCATATGCTCTTATCTCAAATAGTTGTTTCAAGTATGGTAATGTGAGCACTGGTGCAGAGCAGAGGTGATGCTTCAAATATCCAAACTCCTTCTGTTGATATGTATACCAAAATAATTTTTCTTTCACTCCTCCCTTGGTGACTTGACTCAAGGACCAAGTGATATGAGAGAATCCCAACATGAATCTGTGGAATAAATTGGCAAGACCCAAAAATATTTGGAGCTTTGCTAGGGTGGTTGGGGCTGGCCAATCCTGAATGGCTTGGATCTTGGCTAGATCCACATGCACCCCCCACTCATCAATAATGTATCCCAGATACTGAACCTGGGTCTTGCCAAAAGTGCAGTTCTCCAAATTGGCACACAACTTGTGTTTCTGCAGTGTTTGGAGGACCTGTCGAATGTGGTGGAGGTGCTCTTCCCAAGTCTAGTTGAAGATCATAATGGCATCCAAGTACACCACTACAAATGAGTTGGTGAATGGAGGTGATGTGTCATCCATTAGCCTCATGAAGGTTGCAGGGGCATTCGTCAACTCAAAAGGCATGACCAACCATTCAAAAATTCCCTCCTTGGATTTGAAGGCAGTCTTCCACACATCACAGGGTTCAATTGGTACCTAGTGATACCCAGAATTCAAGTTGATCTTGCTGAAATATTTCCCCCCCTTGAGTTGGTCTAGAAGGTCATCAATCTATGGGATCGAGTACCTATTCTGGACAGTGATCTTGTTTAGCACCCGGTAGTCAATGCAGAGTCTCCAAGTCCCATCCTTCATCTGAACCAATAGGATCGGGCTCCCACAAGGCGATGAAATCAGCCGGATGTGACCTTTCTGCAATATCTCCTAAATCTGCCTCTTGATTTCGTCATTCTCCAGAACAAAGAACCGATAGATTGGTCCATTGGGCAGCAGTGCACCTGGGGTCAGATCGATGGGATGCTTGACCTAGTAGTGTAGAGGCACCTCTACGGGGGAGGTGAAGATGTTCTCGTACTCCTCCATGACCTAATCCATCTGTCGGTGTCATGCAAAGGGGCCCTGTCTGGAGGTCATGACCACAATCTTCTTCTTTCCCTGAGGATGGATCATCAGGAAAACAAATTTCCTGGTTTTGGAAATAATCTTATTGCATTGTTTTGCAATAACCAAAGAGATGGCAGTAGATGGTGCTATCTCCAGTATCTTGTACAACTTATTTCCCAAAGTAATAATAACAACACAAGGCCTGGACTCATACACAACATGTCTCTTCCACAAGTACGGTTGGCTTAATAATACATCAGAAACATCAATAGGAGAAATGTCACATAATACCTCATCTGTGAAGGGCTTGATGTTGTAGGGAAGGCAGCAATGTTGGCTGACGCGGAGGTCTCATCCTTGTTGAAATGACCTGATGGTGTATGGTTGTGGGTGTGTAGTGGTCGGCAAGCCCAACCGCTTCATGACCTCTACTGAGATGAGGAACCCTTTAACCACATCTTGGAATGGAAGAGGCATTTTGCCTCCTTTGGATCTTCTGGTTCCTCCTTCTAGATATTCATGGTGGCAATGGTGGCGTTGGGATCCGCATCAATAATTTTCTTCCCCCTCTCATTCCCCTTGTCAAGTTCTGATTCAGAGTCGAAGCATGCATCCAATTGAGAAGCCTTCAACTTGGCTACCAGTGACTTCTTGGCACGACACTCGGTTTTGTTGTGAGTGGAGCTCTTATGGAACTCACACCACTTTCCCATGTCCTTTTTTGGCTTCATGGTGTTGTCCTTTCCTTGCGGATTTGGTGGGTTTTCCTGGACCATCCCGCCTTGTCTTGGTCCTTTATTCTACGATTTGGGGGTACCTTTCGCTTGCTTCTGATTCGTAGACCCAAAGTCTTGCTTCTTCTGTTTGAACTTCTTCTCAATATTGGCAGTGTACCGGTATGTCGTACCAAGAGAGGAGACGTCGAGGAACTCCATTTCCTCCTGAATGTGTCTATGTAGAAAAATGCACCAAATGTTTATCTGAATCTTTGATACCCAACTTTGTACGTAGGGTATGAAACATATTTGTCATCTCATGCACATCTTGGCCCCTTTGTTGCCACAACATAGTCCATTGTATGTATTTGTCCTCATAGCTCCCCACAAGATAATATTGTTCCTTGATAGTGTCTCAGAAAGAATTCCAAGTGGGTTCGACCGAGAAAAGAGAGGGTTCCCCCTTGCCCTTTTGCCAGTAGGTTTCCCAACAATCCTTGACATGGGGGGCGGCTTTGAGGAGTGAAAAAATAATCCTTTCTCGGTTGAAAAATTCATGAACCAAGAAATATCCTTCTAACAAATTCAACCATCTATCTACGATATTTGAATCTATTTGGCCCTCAAATATGGGAATTTCAAAGTTTAATTATACCTTAAAAGGAGTGGCACCTCTAGAGTGGTTTTTGGATGTAAATGTGTTGTCAGTGTGTAGTCATTGAAGGATCTGAGAAAAGTTGTCCATCATCGTGTTCCTATGCTTCTCGACGGTCTCCTTGAGCAATATTTTGATATAATATCCTCCTCCATCATCTTTCTTTTCTTCCCCCATGGGCGTTCATCGGGGTTTGTGAGGCTGATCTTGCAAAGGTTCAACCAGATCGAGCCCTAACTCCTTATACCCCGACCTCGTCGGGGACATGCAAAGAAGGATCGAGATAGAGAAGATCGCTTTGATACCACTGATCCAGATTTATGCAGGAACATAATGAAATATAGAAATACACATAAACCCAGTGATGCAGTGGAAATAATGCTTCATTTCATTAATAACAAATGACTAACATATGCTTACAGACATAATGGACATAAACTAGCTAGGGGGTTGGTAGCTTATCTCTGAGAAGATATGTGGCAGCTACTGGCCTCTAAACTATGTGTTACAATGAGGCTCGAAGGCCTATATATTATTGAGAAACAATGGAAGCCCTAAACATCCAAAAACCTAACCCTAGGAGATGAGACACCACAATATGGGCCCCGTCGGGGTAAATTGGTACTTCAATTTCCTGGGGTCGTAACTTTGGCATACTATCTCCGTTTGACGCATATGATACATCGTTAGAAAGATCTATATGAGGACTACAATAGTTGGCAAGAAATATCAAGATGATATATTTTCATAGGACAATGCCCAAAAAACATCGTTTAGGGCCTCAAAATGGCTATGGATGTTCAAGACCCGAAAAACTGCAAAAAATAGTAAATTGAGCTACAATTAAGGAAACTGAAAAACTGAAAGAAACAATGGTGGGGGTACGAGTGGAATAGGTGGGTGGCCACCAATACCCATCTGGATCAAAATTTAAAGAGGCCATAGATGGAGTTAGAATGTGAAGAATAAGGTCAAGTGGCATGTGTTGAAATTGGTTGAGAGAAACCTGAGGAAAAGATAAGGAGCTTGAAGCACAGGATGATTGCTTTACTAGGGAAAATAGAAACTCACAGGATCTGAGTTTAGAAAGAGGCCAATGAATGATGAAGAATTTCACTTTTTTGAACCATAGCAAGGATCATTCCTTAGAGATGAGGATGAAGATATTGATGAGAGACTTACTATAAGTCTCATGGAACGTCTAGAAATTATGTATCCTCATAAGGATGTGCTGATATAAATATCAAATGAGGCTAGGGAGACTTATGTTTTTTAATATGAAAATTTGTGTATGATTACATGTTTTACAGATTGTTGAATATGGGCAGTCATTTGAAGCTATCATAAAGCTAGAGGAAGCTGAAGGAGGACATAGTTCAAATTTTGTTCTAAAGGAAGGTGAAGCAACATCATTTCATAAAATTTGTGTATGTATAGGATATGGAGAATTTCCTCATGAAGGAATACTTACAGAGGATACAAACCCCGAGGAGAAATTGGAACTCTTATAAGATTGGCTAGAAAACATACATGTGATGAATATTGTATGGAATTTACAAATGGAGTCCAAGTTGATTTTTCTGATTTATGCGATGAATTGTAAATCTTGGAGAAGAAGATAGCAGATAAAAAGGTGCATATTCAACATGCAAAGTTAGAGATGAATAAAAGTCATGTAACTCTTATACAAGAGGAGGATATGCAGTAACTAGTCAACAACAACAACAAATTTCAACAAGCTTGCAGTAGCATTGACTAGTCATAAGACAAATTGAACATAGATATTGATAAGATATGGATGTTGATTATGAAGGTACCTAAGAGGAGGCATACTAAGGTAAGAAGGAAAACCAACAAAAAATTACAACTAACTATGAGGATTTGCATCAAGAAAGCAAGTGGAAAACAACAACATAAAATTTGGAAGTTTGGAGAATTGAAGACCATAGAGGTTGAACAACAACATGTAGGATTGGATTCACATTAGCAGAATAAATTTTGGGATCCAAGAAGACCTCGACTAATGGAATTCATGATCATGAGATCATGAACAATTTTTGTTCCCTGGGAGTTTGATGTAGGAGTATCCTGCCTCCAAAATATTGTTCATTTGATTAGACCTAGGGGGTTGATCAAGGTGGATATCGGTTTCCACCCACCTTTTCCAACTAGCTCAAAATAGTTTTCTAGCAATTTTGGCAATTTACTATTTTTAGCAAGTTTTAACTTCTGGGGCCATTTTGAGGGCCTAAATGAAGGGTTTTCAAGATCGAGGTTTTCAATGATAGTCAAAGGCATTATTGATCCCCCAAAATGAATCTCCTCTACCATACCTTTCCAATGAGCTATCATACACCTAAAACGGAGATCGTATGCAAAAGTTACGAACCCGGGAAGTTGATGCACCAACTTACCCAAACGGGGCCCACATGAATTTTGGCACTTCATCTTCTAGGGTTAGGTTTTTGGATGTCTAGGGTTTTTGGAATTCTGGTTTATTGTAAAAATTCCTTCAGAGACTCATTGTAATCATCTTCTTGTGAATGCAAGTAGCCGCCACATCTCTTCTCAGAGATAAGTTGCCACCATTCTAGCGAGTCTTTCACTCTGTATTCTTACAGTCTCTGTACATTTCTTTGATTAATAGAAATCATGTATTACTGTATATATGTGTTTATGGTTGCATCTCTGATACATTTATGTTATATTATTGAATATCTGTGATATCTCTGTGCATTTCTTTATTATATCTCTGCTCTCATTTCCTGCTGAAAATAATCAGGATTAGTGGTATCAGAGCAGGCTGCTCTTGATCGTTTTTTCAGTGCATGTCCCCGACAAGGTCCAAGTATAGAAATTTGGGTCTCGAGATTGTCTCTCTTGAAGACAATCGCTCTCGCACACCCAAGAAACCCTCAATGGAGGAAGAAAATAAAAATCACGGAGCAGAAGATCCTATCAATCTATTGCTTGAGCAAGCTCTCACGCGACAGAGGGATGAAATGATGGAGAATTTTCCCCACATCCTTCAACGCCTGCTGATAGCAGCAGGCACATCTTCATCAAGCGGCCACTTTGGTTTCACCTCACCTTTCAAGGTACAAGTTAATTTTGATGTTCCTGTATTTGAAGGACAGATAGATGCAGAAGCCCTAGAAAAATGGTTAACTCTGCTAGAAGGTTATTTCTCTGTTCACAATTTTTTCGACAAAGAAAATATCACCTTCGCACTCCTTAAAGTTCTCCCTCATGTCAAAAATTGGTAGGAAACTTACTGGGAGCAAAGTTCCACAGAGGAGTTTGGAATATATGAGGTCGATCCCACTTGGGATTTTTTTGTGGATGCCATAAAGGAACAGTATTACCCTGTTGGAAACTATGAGGACCAGTACATGAGATGGACCACACTGCGGCAAGAGAGGGGCCAAGCATTTCTAGAGTTCACCAATGCCTTCCATACCTTGTGAACCAAGATGGGTATCAAAGAGTCTGAGTGACATTTGGTTCTAAAATACCGTGGGGCTCTACATAGATACATCTAGACTGAAATGGATTTTCTGGACATCTCATCACTCGATGCTACTTATCGATATGTTGTTAAAATCAATAAGAAACTTAAGCACTAGAAAAAATGGGAGTTCGGGTCTACAAATCTGCAACAACCAAAGTATGACAAAGATGACCCTAACAAACAGTGTCCCGAAAACTAGCCCAAGACACAGGAAAAGAAGGGTCACAGGAAGACAAAGAAGGAGACGGGAAAATGATGTGATTTCCACAAAATCCCCTTACACAACACCGATGAATGTCGCTCAAAGCAGTCATTGGTGGCCGAGATCAAAGACAAGGAGCCAAACCCTGATTTAGAATCTGATTATGAAAATACTGGTAAAGGATAGATCATTGACACAGACCCCAC
>SNQJ01S0231309.1:0-14210 GCA_010110895.2 Picea sitchensis | reverse complement strand
GCATGGATGTGTACAAAAATCCCATACGACAAGCTCTGTAAAACTATGCACTTCCCTATGGTCTCTACCCTTTGAAACCCACATGTGGATACTTCTTCTCTCTCTCCTTCTTGACCTGTATGACCTCTAGATGAAGGTCCTTCTCCATCTATAAAGATCTTAAATCACAGTCCTTTGTGATTCAATCCTCTCATAGATACTTGGATGGAATCTCTTCACCCAACCAGTGATATATCCTCACTCTAGTGTAAGAAAAAGTCCTTCTTTTCTCCTACAACCTATTATCACATATAGTTGTCAAGGGAAGTAGGTTGTCCAAGTTCATGGTATGCACAGGAAGCATCCAAGCTCAGCATGCAGAGCAGCTCATTTGGGCTTAAAATACAAACTAGTGGGCTCAGTTTTGCGATGGTGGAGATCCCCTGTGAGGATCAGATTAGCGACCCCTAGGTATTCAAAGTTTCATAATTGCATGAAGTATAGCGCCATGAAAAACACCTGAAGCCTGAAGGCCCAGAGTAATTCTTATTCGTCTGATTCAAATGGTCACGCGGTGCCAAATCTAGAGCTTTGGAGGAAAGAGAAGGGGGGAAAAGCCTGAAGACTCGAAGTAGCTCTTGATAATTGATCGAGAAGGGAGAAGAAGCGTTGTCGATCTGGTTGAAGGGGTCAAAGTCCTGAAGAAGGATCAGAGCCATTGATTGAAGTGGACGAGTGCCAATAGATAGACAACTCCAGGTAAAAAACATAGAAGGTAAGCAAGATTTGATATTTGATTTTCCCAGAGCCCAGAGACCCGAAAAGCATCTCAGTCATTGATCAGTAGGATCCATGCATCACCAAATCCTTCACTACTGTTAAAAATAGCAGAAGACAAAGGAGGTCTGAGGGTTGAAAATTTCGAAGCCCGAATCATGAAGCAGATCTTAGCCGTCGATTCAAAAAGGGAAGATCTGATCCATTAATATGAAGAGGGAATATTTGAGTCACTGATCATAAATCCTCACCCAATATCACAATATCGACGGCCATATTCCATTGCGGGGACGCGACATGCTCGGGTGATAATTTTCTTGAGCGGTCCCGCAATTGAAACCGTGGTTTGGCAAAAGTAATATGTGGCAAAAGGTGGTGGATTGCGGGCTCGAAAGTGGTGTGAACCCAAACCACCTTTGAGAAGCCCCGCAATCATGTGTTTATATAGCATCTTATCTGAGAGTAGCGCGTGGCCACCCCTTGGGCATTAAGCCGTGTTTCAATCCCGAGAAAAGGCAGTTAATGAAAATGGAGCTGGTGGTTGAAACCTCGACTCACTCAGTAATTAGAAAGTATGGAGGATCCGACCATGGAAAATGGAGTTGTCAACCTGAGGTACCCCCATAGACGGATTCTCTTGTAGACCCATGTCGATCTGAGCTCGCGTCTGATAGAGGGATACATGCATAGTATGAAAGAAGACTTCTCAGATGCAAAGTTTTGAATGTAGTGATCAGATCACTCTCCTGATAGTTGGGGACTGTTCTGAGTGTAAATAAGTAGTTTTGATATTTTGTTATGCTCGTCAACTGGTTGAGCAAAGCTCCCTATTTTGTAATGTTTTGATGCCGGAGTTGTTCTTTGGTTATGTATCGGATTTGAGACTTTCATATTAATAGAAGTCAGCCTCTTTTCATCTCTTTGTAAAACCTGTGCTAAAACACTTGGGCATGGAAGATCTAGTCGAGGGTTGTTATGCTGTTGTAATGTAGGTTTGATTGAAGTGGTATCGTGAACAATTTTAGTCAGCTTCCTAGTGATCTTTTCCTCTCTTATACTGAACGGATCGGGCATGGAGGATCCAGTCAAGTTGTTGTAGCTGCATGGTGATGTAGGTTTGATCATTGTGTTGTTGTGACTGTGTTGTTTAGACATATTTCAATGTCTGAAGCTTGAGCTTAAGAGTGATATTGAGTCTGAGTTTTTCTTCTCTAAGATGCTTGAAGGCTTGATGCCAATAGCAGTCTTGTCCACCTTTCTTACTAAGTCTTCCCTCTACTCACACTTAAACTCAATTCAATGACTGAAGTTAGTTGTGGACCTCACTTCCCTGTGCATTTCTTGTCCAGTTATGTGTTGAACATCATTCATATATTGAGTTTTTTCCATTGACCTCCACTCATATAAAATCGACATCCACCAAAAACTCTGATGGGTACTGGGCTTATCCTCCTGCAATCTGAGGGTGACTTTCAATGCTAACATTCATGGCACCATTTTCGGGGAATGGATTGAAGACTTTTCCTTGGGATAAAATGACAACGAGCTTTTGATTATAAAGGTGAATCAGACATCAGAGCCATTGAAGATTGCAACTTGCACCTGAAGACTCCACAATCAAAGACTCCACTGGGGAGGATCTTGTTGACAGAACGATGACCATACTGAATGGGAAGACCAGGTATCAGTTTATGAGCTTTATTCATGAAATCTTGTTCTTGTTTATCAACTCATTTTCCGTGCTTTGTCTATTCAGATGATAATAGGCCTTCCTTTATTTATCCATCCTTGGAAGAAGATAACATTCCCTCTTCTTGTGTTGAAGATACTGATCTCGTGTCTTCACCTCTTCCTATTCATAAAAGTGAGAACTGTATTACATCTCCTCTTGAAATTGATCACCCTTGTAGCCTTGAGGAGGTTGAAAATAATTCACAGTCTTCTCAAATCTCGTTACCCTCCATTATTCTTGCTAAGTCTTTCCATCAACTCGTTAATCCTCATGATCAACCCAATTCTTTTCAAATTAAAATCATAAATAAGTTGTTTAAACCTTTAAGGTTTCCACTTGACCTTCATCCTTATCCTCTTTATTCCTTTGAGTATCTTCCTCGGTTTTCTGGGGAGGATCATGTTACAGCTGAGAGACACTTGGAGGCCTTTGAGAAATTTGTTGATCAACTTGAGATTGTTAATGAGGATGTTACCTTGAGGTTGTTCTCACATTATTTGTCTGGAGATGTTGTTGTGTGGTTTAGATGTCTGGAAGTTGGTTCTATTGGCTCCTAGACCGAGCTATGCCATGGATTTTTAAAGTGTTGGGGTCAGAACAAGTCCCTTGATCAATAATGATTTGAGTTTAATGCCTTGAGGAGAGGGGAAGAAGAAGCCTTGGCTGTCCTCAACAAGAGGTTTTACAATGTTTATCATAGTATGCCTATGGATATCAAACCCAGAGAGACTACTGCAATGGGGTACTATGTCATGGCTCAGCATCCAGAGCTGGTCCTTCTCTTGAGAGAGAGGAAATATTCATTGTTAAGACACATGTTTGAAGATGTTGAAGAAGTTGAAGAGAACATCCGGGCTAGGAAGGGGGTTCATATGCAAGCATATCTTGAAAATTTGCATGTGCCTAAGCAGGAAGACTGTCAGTATGCTTAAGATTCTGAGCAAGAAGATAGTGAGTATGAATCAGATGTGGAACAACAACAAGGAGTTGGGTGTGACTCACATTTGGAAACATATCCTTCCATATTTGCAGATTTTATGGGAAGGAATGCATATCCATCTTATGATAATTTTTTGAAACATTTTGAGCATGTAGCAGTGGCTGATTGCATAGATAACTATACGTTATTGGCTGATCATAGTTATGACATTTTAAATCCTTCTGCACCATTATCTTATGATCATTCTTATGAATAAGAGACTGCAACTGTTGACGATCAAGAGTTGTTTTCAAAAGAATAGGGAAGTATTTTATTTACAAGCAGAGAGGCATTTACAGAGGAGCATCCTGGTCATCTAAAGCAACTAGGATTCTGTCACATGATTCATGATCTTATGGCTATATACATGGAGTCGTATGTTTTAGATTTTAAAAATTTTCAAGACCTCACTATAAAGACTTTTCCTTTATTCATTGAGGAAAAACATTGTGTCGAAATCAACCATCCAGGGCTTGCAGAAGACATTTAAGAGCATGATAAAGAGAAGAGATTTCCCATGGTTCATGTTTATGATGATTATGATTATGATCCTTGGGAGAGTCACGAATAAGAAGAGGGAGAGCCAAATGTGCAGTTCATATCCTGCCCAGAGCCTACAAATGAGAAACCATCACCTGGGATCAGTCAGCCTACATCTTCCATTCGCTCACCCGTGCTTGCCAGAGACATTCAACCATGTGTGAGCAACTGTAAGACATAGCATGTTTTCTGTCACCAACCCAGTGGATTTTGTCATTTTCTCTATGAACGTGTAAGGGAGTACATGGAGTTGAATTTACTTCATGTCTTGGAGCCGCTCATCTTTATCTTGACTTCAGCACTGGGAGGAGAGATGAAAAGTGTAATCGTTTTTCTGTCACAACTGCATTATTTTTATTTGATCAGTGACAGCGTAAACAATTTTGCAACTCGGGAGTTGCTTGAATGGCTATGGTGGAAGTTTTTTTTCACCTAGTGCTTTGTAAAAATCAGTTAGTCTAGGAATGTACATAAATATGCTCCTCCTGGAGCCCATGTATTTCTCTTTCATTTTTAGGATAGTGTGCTTGTCAGCCTTTAATCCTCAACATGATGTTTTTTGAGCAAGACTCCATAGCCCAATATAGAAGGAAACTGGAACTACTTGTTCTTGGTAGCTCGCAGGGAGAATGCCATCCCCTATGGAGCCAAATATTATCACATACATTTGTCAAGGGAAGCAGGTCATCCAAGTTCGTGGTCTACACAAGAAGTATCCGAGCACATCTTGCAGAGTAACTCATTTCGGGCTTAAAATACAAACCAGAGGGCTTAGTTTTGTGATGGTGGAGATCCCCTGAGAGGATAAGATTACCAGCCCCCGGGTATTCAGAGTTTCATAATTTCATGAATTATAGTGCCATGAAAAACACCTGAAACATGAAGGCCCAGAGTAAGTCTCAGTCGTCCGATTCAAATGGACACGTGGTGCCATATCTAGAGCTCCGGAGGAAAGCGAAGGGGGGGGAATCCCGAAGACCCAAAGTAGCTCTTGATCGTTGATCGAGAAGGGAGTATAATGGTCATCGATCTGGTTGAAGGGGTCAAAGTCCCAAAGTATGAGAAAATTCATTGATTGAAGTGGACGCGCATCAATAGATTGACAACTACGGGTAAAAAACACAGAAGGTAAGCGAGATTTGATATTTCATTTTCCCGAAGCCCAGAGACCTGAAAAGCGTCTCAGTCATTGATCAGTAGGAGCCACGTGTCACTAGATCCTTCACTCTAGGTAAAAGAAACATAAGACAAAGGAGATTTTAGGTTTGAAAAGTTCGAAGCTCGAATCATGAAGTAGATCTTGGTCATCGATTCAAAAAGGGAAGATCTGATTCATTGATATGAAGATGAAACATTTGAGCCCCTGATCGTAAATCCTCACCCAAGTTCACAATATTGATGACCATAGTCCATTGAGGGGATGCAACATGCTCCAACGATAATTTTCTTGAGTGGTCCCACAATTGAAACCGTGGTTTGGAAAAACTAATACGTGGCAAAATGTGGTGGATTGCGGGATCAAAAGCGGTGTGAACCCAAACCACCTTTGAGCAGCCCCGAAATCATGTGTTTATATAACGTCCTATCTGAGAGCAGCATGTGGCCGCCCCTTGGGCATTAAGCTGCATTTCAATCCCGAGAAAATGCAGTTAATGAAAATGGAGCTGGTGGTTGAAACCTCGACTCAATCAATAATCAGAAAGTATGGAGGAGTTGGTCGTGGAAAACAGAGTTGTCAACCCGAGGTACCCCCATGGACGGATTCTCCTGTAGACCCATGTCGATCTGAGCTCGAGTCCGACAGAGGGATATGTTAGCACTCTATAATTTTCCTAAGGTTGTGGAGGTAGTCACAGAGGCAACATCAAAACCGCTTCGAGTCAGGGATCTAGCCCTCCGAGACTTAGAGAGGGATCTCTTTGTCTGATATAACTATGTTTTAATAGGTATTAGGCTAGTTATGTTGAACATGGGTTTGTCTATGGATTTCAAGTTGGTTTGGTTAAGGCATAAAAGGACCATTGGGCAACATGGAGTCAATGATAAAGATGATAGATGAATGAATAACTAAAACAATATGTAACCAGGCAAGATAATCATGCAAGTGGATTCTTTGAGCTTATAGAATGGGAAAGGAAGAAAATATTGGAATTCATTTCAAATGTAGAGCAGAGTAAAGCTGAATTCTACACTTCAAACTTGGAAGAAAACATAAAAATTGTTTTGAGCCAGCACAGGGTATCAAGAACAAATCCTGCACATTACCTTCTCATAGACAATACATAAATAAAAGTGTGTGAAATAGGAAAATAATGAGTTACATAAGGGAAAAACTTTACCACTTAAACACAACACATGAATCTGGAAAAAGTGCCTTTGTATTCACTCATGAAGTCATTTACAGACTGCTGATCATCTTGACAAAACAACAAGTCATGTTTCTATATTATCTACCCATCTCGTACCTCTAGGTCCAACCCCCATGCATCAAAGTCTGTAGCTTTATAGCCCTTACAAAGTAGTTACAGATCCTAGAAGGATGGATCAAATTTGCTAAAGATAGAAAGTTAATTTTTTTTACAAAAAGATAGGAAATGATCCTCAAATTTAGGTCAATTTCCTAATTTCATGGTTTTTACGTCATCTAGAACCTCTGTGTTGTGTACAAAACCTTCAAAGGCCATTTGATATCCCTTGATGAAGATAAAATTCAAATTTTCCAAATTTAGATAAAACCCTGATTCATTGCCCCAAAAATAGGTGCCTAATCAACTTGAACACCTCCTCAAACCTCTTTTGCATCAAATATGGATTTTGGATTTGATACTATAATTCAATATGTATCTTTGGAAAGCATTTCCAAGAGATTTGGTTGAGAAAAAAATTTGATCCAAGAGAAAAATACACCTTCACTGCCTTGTCTCAGGTGTATTAACCACTGAAAATCTATGCTTTCAGTGGTTAATGAACAATCGTCATGTTCGCCTAAACCACCGAAAACTGTGCTTTCATAAAAAAATTCAAAATTGCAAAAATGAATTACCTCGCTGCTTCTATGAGAGTTCAAGGCTGCTTTGGTGATGGTCGTCTTTCAGGTACAGTGCCAGAGACTTGAATTTCCTGTGTTTCATCAACGTCTTGTTCCTATCCAAGGTTTTATCATGCTTTTCCATAACATCTTGACAGTTGTCATAAAGCTCAACATTTTTGTCAATCGACTCAACATTTCTCTTTTTAATCTGCTTCTCAAAAATCTCTAAGTCATAAACTCTCCTCAATAGTTGATTGATGTTCTGGGGCTTGGCTGGTTTTGATCTGTCAGTGAAAAATCTGTAGCTTCTCACAGTAGGTGAAACACCCTGCTTGTTTGAAGAAGTCAACCACCTCAAGATGGGCCTCAAGGTACTAGGTACTATCCAATTTCGTTCTCAGGGTTGGTCCCGCCTTTTTCATTTGCTTGAGCTTGATTAGCGTATGTTCCTGCAAATCGACATGTCTTCGGACTAGGGGAAACAACCCACGCAAAATTAGGAGGAAAAATGAATCTGAGGCGAGTTAATTGGCATAGGAATAGCGATGACTTGGGCTTCTGTAAGATGGAGTTGACAAATGGAGTCTTAACAAAGCATAACAGAAAACTCGAGCTTCTATATGATACAACTGAGGATAACAGAAGGCTCAGGTTTGATTCCTAAATCAAAGGAATGATTAATTGAATGGGAAATTATTACGGTGATATTCCTTGGAAAAGGATTTATGAAAGATACGTGAAGATTTAAATAGTTAGGCGGAACTAAAACAAACATAAATTCTGTGTACGCGGAGTTTAAATGCGAAATGGTATGTGGAGTCTTAACATGTACCAAAATGCATCAAATCTAGATTTAACATACCAGGAGTAATCATACCACCTTTTCATTACCATTTCACTTAACTTTCGGTGGTTAGCCTTCCATCATTACGCCAATTGACATCTGGATCATGCGAAAATGCGGGCTCTGACCTTTCCAAGCTTACGTCTTTTCGGTGGTTAATCGAACTTTTCTTTTCTCTATTAACCATCGAAAGTGAAGGCTTTCAGTGGCTAATGAATGCCTATGGGTTCGCCTAAGCCACCAACACCCGTAATTTCCTCTTTTTGAAAATAAAATCAAATGCAATGTTTATTTTGAACTTATTTGCAAACAATAAGCTTTCAAAGAAGCCTATAAAAATTTAAAAATAATTTTTTCAAATACTTCCTATCACCTAAAATGGAAAAACTTGACTGTGTTATTTTAGGAGATAACAACTAAGCTGAGAACTGTTGCGATAAAAGCTGAGATGTGTTGAGAGTTTTCTGCCACCTTCACATTTTCACTATGCACCACGAGCCATCTGTGTTATGCCTGAAATAGATATCAGTCAGAATACTGATTTTCCCTATAAGTTATAGGGTCCTAACATAGGCTCCACCTGGGGATGGAAACTCCTTGGGAGGTGTCAAGAATCCATAGAACTCTGAATTTCGCAGACCAGCTGATCATTGGGTTGTTCCCAAACTGTAAACTGAAAATAAAACTATGAAAAACTGAACTGAAAGAAGTGCTCATCCTATTGAGCTTATTGGCACACTCCTACCTACCCTACTTTGCTAATAGTTACTGCTCAATCAGGTAATGAAAAACTGCCAATGTAGCCAATCCAACAATTGATCTAGTGACTCTGTTCTTTCACTGTCTGTGATGAAACTCATAAATAAGTCTGTTACTCGTGCTTGAGAGTAATTTCCATCCTAGTTTTCATTACATAAGATTTGATAAACCTGAACAATAGGAAAAATTTCAGGAAAAACACTGGAAATGGAAAAGGATCCTGTATTGAAGAATTTCTCCATATATGTATTTACAGGATCAATATAGGCTTGGACCATCCTTTGATTTTCAACTTCAACCAATTCAACATCAAGACTCAATTTTTCACCTATGCCTTCCGTGTCTTCCAACACTTCTTTATATGACTATGGATGCTCTGATGGTTTCTGAAATGATGCCTCTGTTGAACCAGCTAGTGGGGTAGACTATTTGAACATATCCATATCATAACAATGTTTTAATTCATTTGGAGTAAATGAAGCCAGACTTTGAAAACACGCATCATCCATAATATCAACTATAGGGTCATAAAATGTTTTGGATGGTGGTGGTATTGGCCCTCCTGGTACTTCATGGTTTACACTGTGATTTTCAACCAGAATCTAACCAATATTCCCTCTCACAATTTGAAAAGAATGAAAACACAGTGACAGTGAATCACAATGGATCAACTCATTACCTGTTTTAGGCTTCATGTTTTCATCTGAGGTTTGACCTTCAAAAAGGCTCAAGGGATGCACCTCTGGATTAACTTTCATGTTTACCTTGTTTTCCTCATTCTTTCTATTCACGACCTGTTTGTAATGTTCCCTTAACAATGAGGCAAAACACAGGGGCATACATTTTTCATTTCTTGGGAAATTTTCTGCGTCATCTTCCTTGCAATCTTGTTGGATATGCAAAATATGATTGTCATTTGTGCACTGTGATAACTGGGCTCCTTCTTCACATGAAGATAATACTGGCTACTTTGAACAATCATCTTCAATCTCAACCATATAGTCACCATTCTCAATATCATATCTGAGCATATTATCTATGTAGGGGGGGTCATCAAACATGCATATCATCTCCAGAGAATTTTCCACCACCACCTGACTTTGAACTTCCTCTTTGACTGTGTCGTGAATTGAGTACATGAAGAAATCCTCCGGTGGTTTAGGATAAAGAGGCTAGGATGCTAAGTTTTGGGGGACATTTATTCTTGTTCTTTCCAGAGTCGATGATACATGAGGCTTTTGAAAAAAAAATTCATCTTTCCTGTTAATCTTGTGCAACATTTCATTGACAGTGTTCGTCAGAATATCCAGCTTTACTTCTAAGGATATCGCATGCTCCTTTTTTGTTTTGTCTTTTCTTACTTATTCTAGCTTTGCCTTCCTATTCAGTAGGTTAGCTTCCACATCGACTGCGGCATTTTTCATTTCTTCTAGGGTTGCAGTGTCTCTTTCTCTTAACTGTAATGCCATTTTTGGATCAAAGGCTTCTGGGAAATGAAATTTATCTAAACCAGGAGGTGGCCTTACATCCACAGGTATTGAATGATACACCTCATTGAACCTGGTTGAGAACTGTTGTACTGTCTCTCCGGGCTTTCTTTTCAAGTGGTCATATTCTTCTAGGATGAGGAAAATATTTCCATGATCACCCACCTATCTAAGAAAACTTGCATGAACTGATGAAATTTTTTTATGCTTGCCGCTGGGAGGTTTTTAAACCAATTTTTAACTTTTCCTTGCAAAGACAAGGCAAACATCCTGATATAGACATCGTCATATTCAACCTCATAAAGGTCAAGAAAATCTTCAAACCTCTGGATGTGTTTTTCAACAGTAATATTGACACTCTCTCCATCAAACCTGGGTAGATTATTGGTGTAATTTGCAGGGAGTTCATGGAGGGTAGGAGGCAAATCTAGGGGCTTGTATATGTCTAGTATTTTGGCAAGTACAGGAGGTGAAGCAAGAGGCTTACAATCATTCGGGGGTTTAGTAGGAGTAGGAGATAAAGCAGGAGGCTTATGTCTCACTAGGATTTCTACAGGTGCATCTGGGATGTGCACAGGTGTACGAGTATGTACATAATCTACAATTTGGGGTTTAGTCTCTTGAGGCTCTTCAGGTTGAAAATGACCATCCTGAATGTAAAAAATGTACTCTGGACCAGGATCATGATAAGAGAGAAAGTGATTATAGATGAAACCAATAATATCATGAATACAATTTGAGCTTGAGTACCTGGTCTTTCTAGGTTGCTTGGCCATGCTTTAGGTTCTTCCTCCAGTGGAGTCTTTGAGTTGGCACTGTCTGGAGTTGGTTGGAGTTGCCAGGTGAACGAAATCAACCTTCTTGTGTCTGGTCACTGTCCACCACTAGTGATCAAATATGGAACTTTGAAGTGTACTACTGGAGAAAGTTCCCTAGTGGAATCGCCATTCTGTTATCACTCTGTAATTTGCCTGAGGCTGTGGAGGCAGTCACAGAGGCAACATCAAAACCGCTTCAAGTCAGGGATCTATCCCTCCGAGACTCAGAGAGGGATCTCTCTGTCTGATATAACTTTGTTTTAATAGGTATTAGGCTAGTTATGCTGAACATGGGTTTGTCTATGGATTTCAAGTTGGTTTGGTTAAGGCATAAAAGGACCATTGGGCAACATGGAGTCAATGATAAAGACGACAGATGAATGAATAACTAAAAAAAGATGTAACCAAGCAAGATAATCATGCAAGTGGATTATTTGAGCTTATAGAATGGGAAAGGAAGAAAAGATTGGAATTCATTTCAAATGTAGAGCAGAGTAAATATGAATTCTACACTTCAAACTTGGAAGAAAACATAAAAATTGTTTTGAGCCAGCACAGGGTGTCAAGAACAAATCCTGCACATTACCTTCTCATAGACAATACAGAAAGAAAAGTGTGTGAAATAGGAAAATAATGAGTTACATAAGGGAAAAACTTCATCACTTAAACACAACACAGGAATCTAGAAAAAGTTCATTTGTATTCATTCATAAAGTCATTTACAGACTGTTGATCATCTTGACAAAACAACAAGTCATGTTTCTATATTATCTACCCATATCGTACCTCTAGGTCAAACCCCCCATGCATCAAAGTCTGTAGCTTTATATCCCTTACAAAGTAGTTACAGATCCTAGAAGGATGGATCAAATTTGCTAAAGATAGAAAGTTAAAACAAATTTACAAAAATATAGGAAATGATCCTCAAATTGAGGTCAATCTCCTAATTTCATGGTCTTTACATCATCTAGAACCTCTGTGCTGTGTAGAAAACCTTCCAAGGCTGCTTGATATCCCTTGATGAAGATAAAATTCAAATTTGCCAAATTTAGATAAAACCATGATTCATTGCCCCAAAAATAGGTTCCTAAACAACTTGAACACCTCCTCAAACCTCTTTTGCATCAAATATGGATTTTGGATTTGATACTATAATTTAATGTGTATCTTTGGAAAGCATTTCCAAGAGATTTGGTCGAGAAAAACTTCGATCTAGGCGAAAAATACACCTTCACTGCCTTGTCTCAGGTTTCAGTGGTTAAAATAGATAGAATTTGGGTGTATTAACCACCAAAAAGCTTTGTTTTCGGTGGTCAATGAACAATCGTCCTGTTCGCCTAAACCACTGAAAACTGTGCTTTCATCAAAAATTCAAAATTGCAAAAATGAATTACCTCGCTGCTTCTATGAGAGTTCAAGGCTGCTTTGGTGATAGTCGTCTTTCAGGTACAGTGCCAGAGACTTGAATTTCCTGTGTTTCATCAACGTTTTGTTCCTGTCCAAGGTTTTATCATGCTTTTCCATAACATCTTGACAATTGTCATAAAGCCCAACATTTTTTTCAATCGACTCAACATTTCTCTTTTTAATTTGCTTCTCAAAAATCTCTAAGTCATAAACTCTCCTCAATAGTTGATTGATGTTCTAGGACCTGGTTGGTTTTGATCTGTCGGTGAAAACTCTGTAGCTTCTCATAATAGGTGAAACACCCTGCTTGTTTGAAGAAGTCAGCCACCTCAGGATGGGCCTCAAGGTACCAGGTACTATCCAATTCCGTTCTCAGGGCTGGTCCCACCTTTTTCATTTACTTGAGCTTGATTAGTGCATGTTCCTGCAAATCGACACGTCTTCGGACTAGGGGAAACAAACCACACAAAATTAGGAGGAAAAACGGATCTAAGGCGAGTTAACTGGCATAGGAATAGTGATGACTTGGGCTTTTGTAAGATGGAGGTGACAAATGGAGTCTTAACAGAGCATAACAGAAAACTCAGGCTTCTATATGATACAATTGAGGATAACAGAAGGCTCGGGTTTGATTCCTAAATCAAAGGAATGATTAATTGAATGGGAAATTATTACGACGATATTCCTTGGAAAAGGATTTATGAAAGATACGTGAAGATTTAAACAGTTAGGCGAAACTAAAACAAACATAAATCCTGTGTACGTAGATTTTTAATGAGAAATGGTATGTGGAGTCTTAACAGGTACCACAACACATCAAATCTAGATTTAACATACCAGGAGTAATCATACCACCTTTTCATCACCATTTCACTTAACTTTCAGCAGTTAGCCTTCCATCGTTACACCAATTGACATCTGGATCGTGTGAAAATGCGGGATCTGACCTTTCCAAGCTTAGGTCTTTTCGGTGGTTAATTGAACTTTGCTTTTCTATATTAACCACCGAAAGCGAAGGCTTTCGGTGGCTAATGAATGCCTACGGGTTCGCCTAAGCCACTGAAACATGTAATTTCTTCTATTTGAAAAGAAAATCAAATGCAATGTTTATTTTGAACTTATTTGCAAACAATAAGCTTTCAAACAAGCCTATAAAAATTTAAAAATAAAATTTTCAAATACTTCCTATCACCTAAAATGGAAAAACTTAACTGTGCTATTTTAGGAGATAACAACTAAGCTGAGAACTGTTGTGATAAAAGCTGAGATGTGTTGAGAGTTTTCTGCCACCTTCACATTTTCACTATGCACCATGAGCCATCTGTGTTATGCCTGAAATAGATATTAGTCAAAATACTGATTTTCCCTATAAGTTATAGGGTCCTAACATGATACATGCATAGTCTAACAGAAGACTACTCAGACACAAAGTTTTGAATGTAGTGATCAGATCACTCTCCTCATAGTCGGGGACTGTTCTGAGTATAAATAAGTAGTTTTGATATTTTGTTATGGTCGTCAATTGGTTGAGTAGAGCTCCCTATTTTTTAATGTTTTGATGCTAGAAATGTTCTCTGTTTATGTATCGTGTTTGAGACTTTCAGATTAATAGAAGTCAACCTCTTTTCATCTCTTTGTAAAAACTATGCTAAAACAATCTGGCATGTAGGATCTAGTCGAGGGTTGTTATGTTGTTGTAATGTAGGTTTGATTGCAACAGTATCGTGAACGGTTTTAGTCAACTTCCTAGTGATATTTTCCCCTCTTATACTAAATGGCTTGGGCATGAAGGATCTGGTTGAGTTGTTGTATTTGCATGGTGATGTAGGTTTGATCATTGTGTTGTTGTGACTGTGT
>SNQJ01S0231308.1:11532-25742 GCA_010110895.2 Picea sitchensis | reverse complement strand
ATATATTGTGTAAACATTCAACGCAAAGACTCTTGTTTCTATATATTTCTCTCACCTCTTTTTGCACATATTCACACAGCTAGTCTGACATCATAGGGGAACCATAGAACCCCCGTCGTTCACGACACTTGCTCAACCTCCCTCCTATTTTAGGGGGAGTATCTGGTCATCCCCGCTCATTGACACCTCCTTCACACACTCCTGTGAGTGCTAATATATTAGGAAAATATTTACTTGGTTCTACATTACCTGGGTCCACTTCCCAAGGTCATCCGTTTACTCGCTCTCCTTTACACGGAAGCGGGGGACCCACTTTCTCTCAAGGAGGGAGCACCAACCCACCTAGCCCCCATCAAGGGTCAGGTTCAAAACACACTATGGCTGGAGCTAACCCTCCCCCCCACTACAGATGCCATATTTGGCTTCTCTCAACATACTGGATATCACCAAACTCACCAATGATCCTATATTGCATGATCCCACATGGCCTGCAATGCCAACAAAACTACATTCAAACATACCAAAGTTTGAAGGAACGACAGGCAATGATCCTTCCAACCATGTCATGACCTTTCATCTTTGGTGCTCCTCCAATAGCATTATGGATGACTCCATCACACTGCGATTATTTAAATGCACACTTACTCGCCCATCGGCTAAATGGTATGTCGAAGAAAAATTAGGGTCCCATGCGACCTTTGAGACATTGGCTAAAGCATTATTGACCTTCTTCCAATTACCCATCCACCACGACAATGGTCTAGAACTACCTTCTAATTTCAAACAAACCTCAGCCACACACATCGCTGACCACATTCACGAGTGGCGTAGGCGACGTAGTTTGTTTAAAGCATAAACCACCAAGATACAGTGTCTCGACTGGTTTCTTAGATCACTTGTCTCTCTCCTTGGAAAGGATGTCGCTTCCACCTTCCCTCAATCCAAAGAGGAAGCCGTCAATAAGGCCCAACAGTATGACCTCATCTATGCACAGTCACGGTACTTATACACGGTACTTCCTGATCTTCCAGAACCTGTGCCATTTGGCCAAGACAAACCTGGGATGTCTCACTCTGCAGATGGACTAATAGGTGCCACTACACACCATGGTCCACAACCCCAACCACCACCGATGTATGGAACACCTCAATACCCACCGGCATACGGGGGCACTCCTTATTTTCCCCCACCTCCTTATCAACAGCCATACCCTATTGCTATACCTCCACCCATTAGTGGACCACCACCGGCACCTCCCATACATCCACCTATTCCCACAAACAGTGGTACCCCCTCCACATCAACTTATAGTACTAGTGAAATCATTACGCCTTCCTATGTACCTTATGGATCGGAACCACCACAAAATCCATACTTCCCGTTTCCTGGTCCTCCACAGCCCATGGCTCCCCCACATCCACATGCGGGGGTAAATTTTGTTCAACCTTCTGCTGCTCAACAATACCAAAGTTTTGAACAATTGAATACAACCAACCCAACTCATCCATCGAACAATGCCAAGAAGAAAGGATAGAACCATAATAACAACAACCCAGGTCAAGGCCGGAATCAACCCCCCCAGCACCAACCCACTGGGGGCAACCAGACCTAAGGGAACCAAAACCACCAAGGGGGCCATAATAACAAACACCAAGGGTGAAATAATGTTAAAACCATCATCCCTTGTGCCCTTTGTGGTGATTTAAGTCATTACACTCACCATTGCCCCCAGATCGCTGATTTCAAACGGTTGAGAGACTCTGGTAGTCTTCCCCATTCTCCTGCACAACCTGCCCCTCCACATGCACCACAACAATACGTGCAACAACCCCCTCTAGACATGCTGCAAAATCCTATTCCACATCAAGGTGTAATAAACACCCAACAGGACACACAACATCCCCCACCTCAAGGGGGACAATACCCCAACCCTAACAACCCAGCAGAGCGTACAATTCTCCTCACCAGTGAGGAAGAAATCCTTCTGCAAACGTGTAGTCGTCAGTATCACACACCCACTGATTCTCCTCCCATCACTCCAGAAACAAACCCTACCCCAACGGGACCCCCGTTGGTGATTCCTCGCCCTTCCGTCGAACCACCACTACACATCCCTCGCATCCCCTTGCACAGGCATGTCCACAACCCACATGCTAGGGAAGCTCATAACTATAGTTTGGTAGATGACTTAGCACAATCCCCGGCTACCATGTCAGTATTGGAAGTCCTCCAGACTTGTCCTACTCAGCGGAAATCACTAGTTTCTGCCCTAGGGGCAGTCGGCCCTACAGATACTCGACTCATCACCTTTGATCTTGACAACGGAGAACCTCGTCTTCCCGCCTTGACTGCTTTTCAAATACCAGTAAAAATAAGGAACATCACAGTTCATCGATGTATCATCGATGAAGGTGCATCCACATGCATTATGTCCAAAACAGTATGGAAAAAACTTGGTTCCCCGGAACTCATACCCTCTTCCATCACATTACGATCTTTTGACGAACGACCATCCTCTCTGGAAGGGCTCTTCCAAAACATCCCCATTAAAATCGGGGGAAAGACTATCCTCATTGACATAGAAGTTATCGACGCTCCGCTCGATTACAATATCCTCTTCGGTCGTATCTACATGTACGCTATGAAGGCAGTGGCATCTACCGTCTTTCGGACAATGATGTTCCCCCACAATGGGAAGATCGTGACCATCGACCAAGTCTCACATTATGAGCCTACACCATCTGCCAACCTTGATAATATTTTCCCTCTCATTCACACAAACCAAGACGCATATGCACTCATCGAGATGGGTCCTGGTATTTTTAAAGATCCATCCTTGTTAGGGACGTACCATGGAGCACCACCACTCTTTCATCCCGCTAATCAAGTATGCATCATCTCATCTAACGAAACTCACATGGAGGATGCTCTTCCTCCCCAGGAGGCTTCAGTCATTCCTGACGTCCCAATAGTCGTAGAACCACTCCCGCTGGAGCCTCCTCCACACTCGTCGACCTCGACTATACACAAATCCACATCCCGTCAGGAGCATAGTCCCGTTTGGGAGACAGTTCCCCAACCCCTCACTCAAATTCCCTTCTTTTACCGTCCACCAGGTATCGAATATTTTCAGGTAGCTGCAATGATTACACTACCTAATATGGTGTTAGCAATCCCAGTGTGGTATTTACACCCACCTGAGATGGTCCCTCTACCATCCCTTCCCCCACAGGAAGGACTCCCCATGACGATACCCGTCCTTACCCCCACCACCCCCCCACTCAATAACCTCCCAGCTACAGCTAGGTGCAGGAGAAAGAAGAAAGAGACCACCACCCCACTTCCTCCACACATCCCACCACCCTGAGCACTATGTGAGAAAGAGGGCCACCAAACTAACAACTGTCCATCACTACCAGAATTACGGAATTTGATCCCCCTACATCCAACTGCCACAACACCTGCCATTACTGCTAGTCCCACCACTATCACCCACCCTTCCAGTAGTAAAGGGTTGAGGACCAAATACGCTTGTGCTATATGTTCGAAGTATGGCCATTACACCCATCATTTCCCAGCACTGCCATGCTTTCGGCAGACGTTAGCCGTTGTACGCCAGAAATTCCAAAACAACCCCAGTCCTGCTAAGTCCTCGTCAACAAATATCACTGACATCCGCTATGTCACTACTTCAGTCAATGAACATATGAGATTCCCTTGCTTTCTCTGCAATTCATTAGGTCATTTTACATACCAGTGTCCTATGATCCTTCAATATAGGCAATGTCAATTGGACCTACTTCAACAACCCTTAGAAGTGATCATTGACATTACCTCGTCACTAGAGGATCTTCATGTCATTTCCCCCAAGCCCGAGGCACTCCCAATGCCTCCATGGTTCTTAGATGACGTCTCTGAGGATTCACCCCGCAACCCCCTCAACTCTCCTGCTCATTCCCCTATGGACACTCTCCACCCAACCACCACGGGTACCCCTCAGTACTTCAATATATGGTTTATGTCGAGTGATCCCTCACCCTCTCCTAGCATTTCTCCCTCTGCTTCTCCATCAGGGGGCAACCACACCATCCCCAAGGTCACTCCTCATGACCCCTTGTATTCCTGGCATTTCCAAAGAAACGAGGAAATACTTGAAGAGCTAAACCACCCAGACTCTCCCTGGGATGCGTTTCATCACCGCACACTCTTCTCTCCACAAGACGCCCTCATGCCTCCTAACCAAAACCCCATTTACGCGGTCAAAACCAAATATTTTATCCCAGTAGGGCCTATCGATTGGTTCAACAATCCCATTCCCGCCCCTGATGCTTTTGAAGAAGGTAATATGGCCAACATTTCCCCCACCATCAAAATCAACATTTCCATTAAAAATGGCATCGTCAAAGAAATCATCATTGGAGTTGCTTGCACTCCTCAGGAAATCGACGCATATAAAGCCCTTTTCCAGGAATATCGGGATATTTTCGCCTGGTCATATACGGAAATGCCTGGCCTCGATCCCTCTATTGTCCAACATCGCATCGATACTTGGCCTGACATCACACCAGTTTGCTAGAAACAACGACCGCTACACCCATCCAAAGCCGCGGCTATCAAAGCCGAAATTGACAAATTACACGCTGCCGGGTTTATTTACCCCATTGTTTATACTTCATGGATTTCCAACCCTGTACCCGTCGACAAAAAATAGGGAACTATCCGCGTTTGCACCGACTTTCATGATCTCAATAACGCATGTCCCAAAGACAACTTTCCAACGCCTTTCATCGATCAAATTATCGACGACTGCGCCAGCCACGAAGCTCTCTCCTTTATGGATGGATTCTCTGGATATAACCAAATTCAAATCCACCCAGTCGTTCAGTATAAAACCACATTTACTACCCCATGGAAAACATTTGCATATTGTGTCATGCCTTTCGGCTTAAACAATTCCGGCGCAACATTCCAGCGAGCGATGACATACATCTTCCACGATCTAGCTACCATCATCCTCGCCTACTTGGACGACCTCACAGCTCGATCCAAGCAACGCACCCAGCATCTCGATGATTTATGAATCGTCTTTCAACGGTGTCGTTAGTACAACATCTGCTTGAATCCTCTCAAGTGTGTGTTCTGCATCACCGCCGGGCGCCTCCTCGGATTTATTGTTTCCCAAAGTGGTATTACCATGGACCCCCTCAAAGTCCAAGCTATCACCGAACTTCCACCTCCCTGAAATTTACGGCAACTTCAGAGTCTTCAGGGCAAAGCTAACTTTCTTCGACGCTTTGTCCCAGATTACGCCATACGAGCACATGGTTTCCTTCACTTTCTATGTCACAACATCCCCTTTCACTGGGACGACTATGCTCAACAGTCATTTGACGATCTTAAAGCAGCGCTTTCAAATGCACATTTAATTAGTGCAACTGACAATAATCGTGACTACATCCTCTATGTATCAGCATCAGCTGTATCAGTAGTCGACGTCCTCGTCCAGCTCGGAGATGACAATCATGAACACTTCATTTATTACGTTAGTAAGAACCTCTCAGGACCACCCTTGAAGTATAAACACGAAGAGAAACTTGCTCTTGCAGTTGTCCTCGCAGTCCAGAAATTGTGCCACTACATTCTACTTCACACCACAAAGGTCGTCGCAGATTCCAACCCTATGCAGTACTTTCTCAGCCGTCGGCAAGTTAACGAAAAATTCACTCGATGGATCATTATCCTTTAGGAGTACGACCTCGAGTTCTCAACACCTAAGAGTAAGAAGGCCCTCGTTCTCACTGAACTTGTCACGGCCCTCCCCTCTGATACCACCAGTGCCCCTGTGAACACCGACTTTCCCAACGAACATCTCTTTTACATCACTTTGGATGATCCTTGGTACGACGAACTCCTCGTCTACCTCCGAACTCAAAAGTTCGATAACCACCTTTCACGAGATGATCGTCGATGTATTCGCCATCAGGTCCCCCGCTATCTCCTCATCGGAGACATCCCATACCGGCAGGGCATCGACACCATTCTTCTTCGATGCCTAACTATTGACGAGGCCAATAGAGTCTTAAAAAACTGCCACAGTGGTGCATGTGGGGGCCATCTTTCAGGTCTCTCCACTGCTCAAAAGATTATCTGAGCCAGTTACTTTTGTCTTACCTTGTTTCATGATTGCATTCATGCCGTGAAACGATGTGATCAATGTCAGCTCTATGCGAACAAAGCTCGAGCTCCCCCCGCTCTTCTTCACCCTGTCATTACTGCCAGTGCTTTTTGTAAATGGGGCATCGACTTTATGACTTGTAATCCACCCTACATCAATGGTCACAAATACATTGTTTTCGTCATTGATTACTTCACCAAATGGGCCGAAGCTATGCCCACTTTCAACAACACCACTGACACTGCAGCATGTTTTTTCTTTAACCACATCATATCTCGTTTTGGAGTACCTCTCCAACTCATTTCCGGCCATGGGAAACACTTCAAGAATGAGATCTTCGTCGAACTCTCATCTCGGTTAGGCTTCTCTCACGAGTTTCCCTCACCCTATTACCCTCAGTCAAATGGACAGGTCGAGGCAGTTAACAAAGTCCTCAAAACAATGTTACAACGCACGGTTAATAAACATAAAACCAATTGGCATCATATGTTATTTTCCACACTATGGGCTTATCGAATGGTGGTGAAAACCGCTACTGGTTTCACACCATTCCATTTAGTCCATGGGGTCAAGCCAACTCTTCCCATCGAGTGCGAAATTCCCAACTTATGCACCGCAATTGAGCTATTACCTGACACTGCTCCAATGGAAAAGCGCTTGCTGCACTTAGAGTCTCTGGATGAAGATCGTCGATCTTCCTTATAGAACAATGAGGCAGCTAAAAAATGATCCAAGGCTACCTTTGATCACCATATCAACCTTCGATCATTCCTCGAAGGCAACCTCGTCCTAGCTTATGATATTGCTCATGATACCTTTGGCCATGGAAAATTCAAGTCACTTTGGCATGGCCCTTACATTATCCAACATTGCCTCACCAAAGGTGCATATATCCTGGCCTCTCCCGAAGGCCTTTCTCTCAAAGAACCTGTCAATAGATTGTACCTCAAAATTTTTTATTCTTAAACAGTAGTCACTCTACTTTAGGTTATTTCATTTCTAGCATTTTTTAATCTTTTTTCTCCTTCCCTCCTGTCTAAACTATCATTTGTGCTATTGACAAATGATTCCTCCACTAGACTACCACATTGGTTACGCCGACGGCGCCAGCCGTTGGACACAAAATCTCGCTTCGGCTGCCTGGGCTCTCTACACCCCCTCACATGAAATGCTACATTCCAGCGGCATATGTTTGGGGCCAACAACCAACAACCAAGCCGAATACACTGCAGTCATTGGCCTCCTGGCCGACGCCCAGCGTCATCATATTCGTCACCTTAGCATCTTCCTCGACTCTCAACTAGTCGTTCTCCAACTCAACAATGTATACCGTGTACGCGATCCGTGCCTCTTTCGCAAATACCTGCAGGTTAGTCTTTTATCTCAACATTTTGATTCCATTACATTTACACATATTCCAAGACAATTGAATCAAACAACAGATCAAATAGCTAACATAGTGTTAGATTGCCATATATCACATCAAGCTACACATACATAAACATCTCACAAATCCTGTCACAGCATATATATAGAATAAACATCATCAAAATCATCAGCAAAAACACATGTAGACACCAGATGAATCTCAAAATATGTATACTCATGTATATATAAAATCCCATCAGACCATCCGAATGTTTACATACAAAAATACATCTATCCGCAGGCCAATGCAGCACCTAGGTACAAAAAATGGGCTCACCAGCCTATATACAACAAAAACAAAAATACACATCATGCACCACTCATGGTGCCTCTATCGCACCACCACCTGCTCCTCCCTTAGGTGGTGGCCGCCCACCATGACCTACCTCAGGTGGTGGTGGTCCACCCACAAGACCCTCCTGCCCCGACGACAGATGTCCACTTGTCATAGCAGCAAGCACTGCTGCTCATTGCACTATGGCCCGCTATGGTGGCGACACCCCCAAACACTGCTCCAGGAAACTCTCGTCCTGGATGCGTGTCCACATGCCCTCCGATACGTCCTGTAAAACCATCTCCATATGATGGTGTATATCATCATAATCCACTCCGGCTGCCGCCAGAGGAGCATGTGATGGCCCCGCACCAGGTTCATCGAACCGACACCTCCTCGTTGGCCTCTCTGGCTCTGCTGGTCGCCCCGCAACATCCTCCCACCGCCGTCTCTCTCCATGTGGTAATCTCTCTAGCTCTCGTCTAGTCGGTGCTCTATGCATCTCCACCTCACGCTCGTGAGGTGCCACATCTGCACATGCACAAAACAACAACAACAGATAGTATCAACGTGTATATCATATATGGACTGATATCTCAAAACACAACATAAACCACAAACATGATACTAAACATACCTCGATGATCAAACACCTCCCCTGGAGGTAGCACCATGCCCGGGTCACCCCCGAAGTCCACCCCAGCATAGGGGTACCGCAGTATCACCTGCAGCATCTGCCGCCACACCTATGCCACCTCTGCTGAAAAGAAGTGGTCACCTTCGCCACCACCGTGACGAAGCAAAACTGTAGACCACCGCCTCAACCGCGGCTCTCGTTCCCCCAGCATCTCCAGTAAGATCCTCGAGTGCAACATCGACACCCTCTCTAAAAACCAGGCCACTAGGATGGACCCGAAAGCAAACTCTCCTCCAGCAATAGACCGACAGTGGTCCAACTGGGCCACCATCCTAGCATGAAGTGTTAGCCCCCAAGCGAACCGCTCGCTGGCCACCACTCTCTCCAACACCAATAGCTAGCCACCACTAATCCACTGGGTCGCAAGTGACCCATATATCCGAACAATCATTGCCGCTATACAGTGATGTGCCAGGGAGTCTATCGCACTGATACTCACCACCGTCCCAGACATAAAGTCCCGACCTGAGTAGTATCTCTGGCCAATATCGGCCAGCAAAATGGTCCTGGGAAACACCGACTCCACCAGTAGGGGCGTTCCCCAAAATGAGAGCCCAGTCAAGAAATAAATATCCTCCACCGCAGTGAAGGGGATCTGCTCTCCTCACACAAGGAAGCAATGCAACTCCGGACTCCACATCTGGATCAGGAACTGCAATAGATACTCTTGTGCCCGTATCAACGGGCACTCAAAGAACTTTAGCAACCCACAGGTTGCCAAAGTCGCACGCACGCTAGTCCCCTCAATGGCCACGGCGTCTCGCAACTGGGCCCAGTCTCGCTCTCACCACAACACTGGCATCGTCACTACAGTTCACCTGTAGAAAACACAGATTCCTATATCAGCTCATGCCACCATCAACAACATCAAAAAGACTCATTTTTTACCCTTCAACCTTGCCTCCTAGGCGTGGTTTTTGTTACCCACAGGTGCACACACATGCACGCCTGTTCACTACATAGGCGTACATATATGCACGCCTGTTCACTGCACAGGTGCGCATCAGTGCGCACCTATTTTTTTCACAGGCATGCCCATGCGCGTGCCTGTTCACCATACAGACCTGCACAGGCGCGCGCCTGTCAAACCCACAGGCGCGTCCTTCGGGCGGACCTTAAATTCTCCCTATCGTGCACCCATGTGCATGTATTCGGTGTATAGGCACACACATATGCACGCCTATCACCGAATCACCCACGCATGTGGGGCCCACACCCCCTAAATACCCCTGTACGGCCTTCCGTACAAACCCTACCCAACAATTGAAAACCTATTTCTATACAGGATGATCAGACCACTAACCTGATACTCGCAGATCCTCAATTAGCTGCCTCGTCCTCCCCAAATCTCCAAATCTCCTCGCAAACTGCTTGTCCAATCACTACTGCAGCAGGTACAAATGAGGTAGCAATGTGGGCCCTACAACTATATATAGGCCTTTTGCCAAAATTCCACTCACCATTCCGAGAGCCTAAGGTGTCCATTGTGAAACCGTCTTCAGCCACGGGATCAGCATCCCATCACCTACATCACAGCAGTCCCTGGGTCTCTTTTCATCTTGAGCCCCCGGGGTGCCTTTTTTTCATATCATGGTCAGGTACACATGCGCATAGTCACATTTATCAAATACATGCTCATATCTTTGATTCTCTTTAGATATTGTTCACTTTGGGTCTTTGGTTGTTATGTGTGCAGGTACTTGCTCATCATCCATCGGCATAACCCATTCAGGTATATACTCAGCACTGGCACGTAGTCTCTCCCGCTGTATTGCATTTACATTTCCAGTCACACCCTCTGATATTGGCCTTTAGGATCCTCATTCCCAGCTCTGCAGTACCCATGTCTCCATTTGCCTCTTCGGTACTGTTACCCAGTAGCATTCTTACCCACATGAGTTGTCCCATTCCTAGCACCTTTTGGCACTTTTGACACTCATGTTGTTCTTCATTACCCTTTAGGGATGGGAGTCCCGATAGTCTTTCATCATGTCATGAATCAACCACATACTTCTTATCCTCATTTTGCTAGCTTTCCCACACGGACTCCCAGATTATCTCTTTACGATTCTATTTTTACCTACACCTCCGCAGTATCATGAACCCTCCACTTATTCCACAATCAGTTTTCCCATCTGCGAACCTACCTTCATTTCACCTACCTTATACAGAAACTCACCAGTGGGCCCCCCACCCTTCATCAGTCTCCCAAGCACATTATGCCCTACATGGGCCACCCATATCACACTGGGGTACCCGTTTCTGTATTTGTACATTTTCCCCCAATTATTCATTATTTATTGTACAAATGCCTTTATTTCCAGTCATTACATTCTCTTTTTGTCGTCACCTTTGGCGACTAGCTTCCTTTTGGCCACACGCAACCCATGTCATCCTTGGTTGGAGCATTACTTATCATCTACCCTTACCGGCATCATCCATATCTTCAGAGAACCCCACAGGTCACTTACCTCTACCCTTTGAATCTGTTCACCTTGTCCCGCCTCTGGCACAACTTATCACCGGTCTTGTCATCCCCCTGACACTCGACCTCATTACACGGTTGTGGCCACTGTTTATCTCATACATCCTCCAACCAAGGGAAATCTTGTGTCTTCCCAGTTCTTGACTTCGTCCATGTACCTCTGCCACTCCCTCACCTCAATAGATTTCACGAAGCCCTTTGCTTCTGGGAGTCGCATCTCCTTTTGTTGACATCAACACCATTTTCCGGAAGGGTGACAGTATCTTGATTCTCATTCTCCACTCAATGAGAGATCTCGGACGGCATAGGGTGCAACACCATTGCTCCCTACTATCGTTGGCCCCCATAACATTCGACGCCAACACTTTCTCATGTTATGTTGGGTCTTACTTTGCGACTATTGCAATTATTTCTATCATTTGCCGAAGACCTCTGAACTTGGTAGGGCAATTAACGCCTGCATCACTGTCGATACTTATTCCCGCGATCAATGCCTATTATTCAGAGTATGTTCCTTTGCAGAATTGTCTTCTGCCTTTATCATCACCGCCCCCGAGGGCGTTGCAGTTGTCTACACCAACACTTCAGTCATCTTTTTTCAGACTTACATAACACGAGCATGGGGCATGCCCACCTCATTTGTACACAGTTTTCTATTTTGCACACCTCATAGAAGGTCGGGTCCTACTGGTTCCTTTTTCCTCCAACAGATCACTCTGAACAATCCCACTATTACTCTATCTTACAACAACATTCTCAGTAGAAGAAACATTGATGGATTTCAGCTATACATATGCTCCTAACCTCATCCATCAGGGGGCATCTATTATCACTGAAATTTTGTCCGCACATGGCGATAAGAACTCAGCATCGTCAAACAATAATGAAGTCAGTCATGGCTCTGAATTAATCTCACATCATTCAAAAAGGAAAAAACTATACAAAGTAGTGAAAAATTGAAGAGCGTTTTACAGAAGTTGGGCACGCGCGCACATGCGCAGAATAGAAACATAGAATGCGAGCATACGCGCATGATGCGCGGCTGTTAGTGCAAAAAGCCGCGCACCTGCAAAACAGTGCATTTATGAATGTGGTCGGCCTCCCAACCACTTATGGTTCACCTCCCAAGCCGATTTGACCTCCAAATCCGTGCTGGATCTGGATGGTGGGATGGTCAAAGACCTAATAATGCCCTCAATGGCCTCTTTTCACAATACAAGGCGGTTACACAAAAGCCCAAAGAAATGCTATAAAAAGCCATGAATGCACCTCATTTTCTCAAGGAATTTCAAGTAATGTTATGTTGCCTATATTGTTTTAAGGACTCCATCCTTGACAAGAACACATTGGCACCATTTCATTGAGCAATCCACCTCTCCATTGAGTGGATTTGCAAGGAGTTCTTTCATCACCATTTTCATTTTCTTGTTGTAAGGAGAGCAAGCTTGTGAGGGTCCAAGATCCTTCCCTTGGAGGAAGAAGGGACTCATAGTCCCCTTTCTTCTTGGTGCTTTGATTTCATAAATAGATCAGCCTATATACATTGGTGACATGGGTCCTTTTGTGTTTGTTATCTCTATGTCCCTATGCTTATGATTTTAGTTTGTATTAGTTTAATTCTTGCTTATAGTTTTGTTTTTCTTTCTCTAACTCTTTCCTCTACAGTTGTCCTGCTCAGCAAGACCCAACTGGGCATGCAAGCACCTCTTATTTGCTCACCAAGGTGACGAAAATGGTGCAATAGATTGGCGACTCCACTGGGGAAAGGTATCAAATTCCTACCTCATTTGGGCTTATTTTGCTCTTCTTTTAGTTTGATTAACTTGCAGGTGCACAAACCGGCCTAGGCTAACCTGCCAACCATCCAATTCAGAGAAGAATTGAGAGAAATACATCCGGATTTTTCTTTCTCGGTCATTTGTCATAGGTGCGTGGATATTCTACTCCACAGATGTGCATCGTGCAAGCATTCTCTTAAGTCACATCCTTTCTCTACGTGCATGCGCTTTCTGACTCATTTTTGTTCACGTGCATGCACTCTGTGTGCCTCTATCTTCACTGGGGGCCGCACATCTAAGGTAAATTTCACATTGTAAGTTGTTGGGATGTGGGGAAGGCCATTTGCCTTGTTAAAAATGATGTCAAGCATGCTCTAAACACTGCACCACACTTAATCCCCTCATCATATAAAGGGGTTAGTCAAACACACATAGGCACTTAGGAGGATAAAAATCAATTTCCCTTATTTTCTTTTTTCCACATGGATGGCTTGTTTTGACTTACAATCTAAGGTGGACATCAATTTTAATCACATATAAACTTGCATTGGGACTAGAGGTTGAATTTACAATTGCTTAGTATGCTCTTCTCTCGCGCATTCAAGCGACCTTGAGAATCAGAAAAAGATTGTGAACCAATTTCATTTCCCTTAACAAAATTTAAAACCTTTAGGACAGGACAATGACCCTTCTTGGGACCCCTCTTAGTTTTCTTTTTCAAACATATCTTAAATTTGTAATGGGCCCATACATGCCCACATGCTACAAAGATAGGATAGTGTTTGAAATTTTTCTTTCTTAGATCAAAACACTAGGGAAGTTTAAATGTTTGTAACGGGCCCATACATGCCCACATGTTCAATCTAGGATAGTTTCATGCTTTTTCTATATTATATCACAATAGGGAGTTAAAGGATAGTAACGGACCCACATGTCCACATGCTAGCTTCCTAGGGATTGTGACTTCCGCAAGGTTGTACCAAAGGCATTTAGTTAATTAGGTAATCAAACTCTTCTAAGGACCAAGCGAAGTCCACATGCAACAAGGTGACATCTAATTCACTAAAAATTGGCACACTTTCACTCACACACAAAATTCATTCACCACTCACATAGATTTTTCTTGAAACGTGGAGGTCAAAGTAAGTTTCCTCCAAAAAGGGATTCCGAAAATACCCCATCTTTTCTTGATAAGACTATCCACTCCCACTTCTAATCCACAAGGTTGGTTTGCACCCCCAACCTCCCAAAACAACTTCATCTAAAATCTTTCTAAAAACTCACTAAGTTTTCCTCCACAGGAGGTGCCAAAATAAAATTTTTAGTCTAGGTAGGATTTCGGGGATAGGCATCCAAATAACTCCCCATTATCT
>SNQJ01S0231308.1:847-11522 GCA_010110895.2 Picea sitchensis | reverse complement strand
CGACTGGTTTCTTAGATCACTTGTCTCTCTCCTTGGAAAGGATGTTGCTTCCACCTTCAATCAATCCGAAGAGGAATCCATTAGTAAGGCATAATAGTATGACCTCATCTATGCACAGTCAGGGTACTTATACACGGTACTTCCTGATCTTCCAAAACCTGTTCCATTTGGCCAAGACTAACCTGGGATGTCTCACTCAGCAGATGGACTAATAGGTGCCACCACACACCATGGTCCACAACCCCAACCACCGCCGATGTATGGAACACCTCAATACCCACTGACATACGAGGGCACTCCTTACTTCCCCCCAGCTCCTTATCAACAACCATACCCTGTTGCTATACCTCCACCCATTAGTGGACCACCATCAGCTCCTCCCATACATCCACCTATTCCCACAAACAGTGGTACCCCCTCCACATCAACTTATAGTACTAGTGAAAGCACTACACCTTCCTATGTACCTTATGGATCGGTACCACCACAAAATCCATACTTCCCGTTTCCTGGTCCTCCACAACCCATGGCTCCCCCACATTCACATGTGGGGGTAAATTTTGTTCAACCTTCTGCTACTCAACAATACCAAAGTTTTGAACAATTGAATACAACCAACCCAACTCATCCATCGAACAATGCCAAGAAGAAAGGACAGAACCAGAATAACAACAACCCAGGTCAAGGGGGGAATCAACCCCCCCAGCACCAACCCACTAGGGGCAACCAGACCCAAGGGAACAAAAATCCCCAAGGGGGAAATAATAACAAACACCAAGGGAGAAATAATGTTAAAACCATCTTCCCTTGTGCCATTTTTGGTGAGTTCAGTCATTACACTCACCATTGCCCCTAGACCACTGATTTCAAATGGTTGAAAGACTCTGGTAGTCTTCCCCATTCTCCTGCACAACCTGCCCCTCTGCAGGCACCACAACAATATGTGCAACAACCCCCTCCAGCCATGCTGCAAAATCCTATTCCACATCAATGTGTAATAAACACCCAACAGGACACACAACATCCCCCACCTCAAGGGGGACAATACCCCAACCCTAACAACCCAGCAGAGCATACAATTCTCCTCACCAGTGAGGAAGAAATCCTTCTGCAAACGCGTAGTCGTCAGTATCACACACCAGTTGATTATCCTCCCATCACTCCATAAACAAACCCTACCCCAACGAGACCCCCGTTGGTGATTCCTCGCCCTTCCGCCGAACCACTACTATGCATCCCTCGCATCCCCTTACGCAGGAATGTCCACAACCCACAGGCTAGGGTAGCTCATAACTATAGTTTGGTAGATGACTTAGCACAATCCTCGGCTGCCATGTCAGTCTTGGAAGTCCTCCAGACTTGTCCTACTCAATGGAAATCACTATTTTCTACCCTGGGGGCAGTCGACCCTGCAGATACTCGACTCATCACCTTTGATCTTGACAGCGGAGAACCTCATCTTCCTGCCTTGATCACTTTTCAAGTACCAGTAAAAATACGGAACATCACAGTTCATCGATGTATCATCGATGAAGGTGCATCCACATGCATTATGTCAAAAACAGTATGGAAAAAACTTGGTTCCCTGGAACTCATACCCTCTGCCATCACATTACGAGATTATGACGGATGACCATCCTCTCCAGAAGGGCTCTTCCAAAACATCCCCGTTGAACTCGGGGGCAAGACTATCCTCATTGACATATAAGTTATCGACGCTCCACTCGACTACAATATCTTGTTCGGTCGTAGCTACATGTACTCTATGAAGGCAATGGCATATTCCGTCTTTCAGACCATGATGTTCCCCCACAATGGGAAGATCATGACCATCGACCAAGTCTCATATTATGAGCCTAACCCATCTGCCAACCTCGATAACATTCTTCCCCTCATTCACACAAACCAAGACGCATATCCACTCGTCGAGATGGGTCCTGGGATTTTTAAAGATCCATCCTTGTTAGGGACGTACTATGGAGCACCACCACTCCTTCATCCCACTAATCAAGTATGCATCATCTCATCTAACGAAACTCACACGGAGGATGCTCTTCCTCCCCGGGAGGCTTTAGTCATTCATGACATCCCAATAGTTGCATAACCACTCCCGTCGGAGCCTCATGCGCACTTGTCAACCCCGACTATCCACGAATCCACATCCCCTCAAGGGCATAGTCCCGTTTGGGAGACAGTTCCCCAACCCATCACTCAAATTCCCTTCTTTTACCCTCCACCATATATCAAAGATTTTCAGGTAGCCGCAACGTTTACACTACCTAATATGGTGTTAGAAATCCCAGTGCGGTATTTACACCCACATGAGATAGTCCCTCGACCATCCCTTCCCCCACAGGAAGGACTCCCCATGATGATACCCGTCCTTACCCCCACCAACCCCCCACTCAATAACCTCTCAACTATAGCTGGGGGCAGGAGAAAGAAGAAAGAGCCCACCGCCCCAATTCCTCCACGCATCCCACAACCCTGCGCACTATGTGAGAAAGAGGGCCACCAAACTAACAACTGTCCATCACTACCTGAATTACGGAATTTGATCCCCCTCCATCGAACTCCCACAACACCTGCCACTACTTCTAGTCCCACCACTATCACCCACCCTTCCAGTAGTAAAGGGTTGAGGACCAAATACGCTTGTGCTATATGTTCGGAGTATGGCCATTACACCCATCATTTCCCAACACTGTCACGCTTTCGACAGATGTTAGCCGATGTACGCCAGAACTTCCAGAACAACCCCAGTCCTGCTAAGTCCTCGTCAACAAATATCACTGACATCCGCTATGTCACTAATTCAGTCAATGAACGTATGAGATGCCCTTGCTCTCTACGATTCATTAGCTCAGTTTACATACCAGTGTCCTATGATCCTTCAATATAGGCAACATCAATTGGCCCTGCTTCACCAACCCGCAAAAGTGATCATTGACATTACCTCGTCACTAGAGGATCTTCATGTCATTTCCCCCGAGCTCGAGGCACTCCCAACGCTTCCATGGTTCTTAGATGACATCTATGAGGATTTACCCCGCAACCCCCCCAACTCTCCTGCTCATTGCCCTACGGACAGTCTCCACCCAACCGCCACGGGTACCCCTCAGTACTTCAATATATATTTTATGTCGAGTGAACCCTCACCCTCTCCTAGCATTTCTCCCTCTGCTTCTCCATCAAGGGGAAACCACACCATCCCCAAGGTCACTCCTCACGACCCCTTGTATTCCCGACATTTCCAAAGCGACGAGGAAATACTTAAAGAGCTAAACTGCCCAGACTCTCCTTGGGATGCACTTCATCACTGCACACTCTTCTCTCCACATGACGCCCTCATGCCTCCCAACCAAAACCCCATTTACGCGGTCGAAACCAAATATTTTATCTCAGTAGGGCCTATCGATTGGTTCAACAATATTATTCCCTCCCCCGATGCTTTTGAAGAAGGTGAAATGGCCAACATTTCCCCCACCATCAAAATCGACATTTCCATTAAAAATGGCATCGTTGAAGAAATCATCATTGGAGCTGCTTGCACTCCTTAGGAAATCGACGCATATAAAGCCCTTTTCCAGGAATATCGGGATATTTTCGCCTGGTCATACATGGAAATGCCTAGCCTCGATCCCTCTATTGTTGAACATTGCATCAATACCTGGCACGACATCACACCAGTTCGCCAGAAACAGCGACCGCTACACCCATCCAAAGTCGTGGCTATCAAAGCCGAAATTGACAAATTACGCGTTGTCGGGTTTATTTACCCCATCACTTATACTTCATGGGTTTCCCACCCTGTACTCATCGACAAAAAATAGCGCACTATCCATGTTTTCACCAACTTTCACGATCTCAATAATTCATGTCCCAAAGACAACTTTCCAACGCCTTTCATCGATCAAATTATCGACAACTGCACCGGCCATGAAGATCTCTCCTTTATGGATGGATTCTCTGGCTATAACCAAATTCAAATCCACCCATCCAATCAGTATAAAACTGCATTTAATACCCCATGGGGAACCTTTGCATATCATGTCATGCCTTTCGCCTTAAATAATTCCGGCGCAACTTTCCAGCGGGCGATGACATACATCTTCCACGATCTGGCTACCATCATCCTTGCCTACTTGGACGACCTCATAGCTCAATCCAAGCAACGCACCAAGCATCTCTATGATTTATGAATCATCTTTCAATGGTTTCATCAGTACAACATCCGCTTGAATCATCTCAAGTGTGTGTTCTGCATCACCGTCGGGTGCCTCCTCGGCTTTATTGTTTCCCAAAGCAGTATTACCATGGACCCCCTCAAAGTCCAAGATATCACCCAACTTCCACCTCCCCGGAATTTACGGCAACTTCAGAGTCTTCAGGGCAAAGCTAACTTTCTTCGACGCTTTGTCCCAGATTACGCCATACGCGCACATGGTTTCCTTCGCTTACTATGTCACAACAACCCCTTTCACTGGGACGACTATGCTCAATAGTCATTTGACGATCTTAAAGCAGTTCTTTCAAATGCACCTTTAATTAGTGCACCTGACTATAATCGCGACTACATCCTCTATGTATCAACATCAGCTATATCAGTAGGCGGTGTCCTCTTCCAGCTCGGAGATGACAATCATGAACACGTCATTTATTACGTTAGTAAGAACCTCTCAGGACCACCCTTGAAGTATAAACATGAAGAGAAACTTGCTCTTGCAGTTATCCTCGCAGTCCAGAAACTGCGCCACTACATTTTTCTTCGCACCACAAAGGTCGTTGCAGATTCCAACCCTATGCAGTACTTGCTTAGCCGTCGGCAAGTTAACGGAAAATTCACTCAATGGATTGTTATCCTTTAGGAGTACGACCTCGAGTTCTCAACACCTAAGAGTAAGAAGGCCCTCATTATCGTTGAACTTGTCACGACCCTCCCCTTTGATACCACCAGTGCCCCTGTCAACACCGAGTTAGATGGACGAAGATCGTCGATCTTCCTTACAGAACAACGAGGCAGCTAAAAACTGATCCAAGGCTACCTTTGATCCCCATCTCAACCTTCGATCATTCCGCGAAGGCGACCTCGTCCTGGCTTATGATATCGCTCATGATACCTTTGGCCATGGAAAATTCAAATCACTTTGGCATGGCCCTTACATTATCCAACATTGCCTCACCAAAGGCACATATATCCTGGCCTCTCCCGAAGGCCTCTCTCTCAAAGAACCCGTCAACGAGTTGTACCTCAAGAAATTTTATGCTTAAACAGTAGTCATTCTACTTTAGGTTATTTCATTTCTAGCATTTTTTAATCTTTTTTCTCCTTCCCTCACGTCTAAACTATCATTTGTGCTATTGACAGATGCTTCCTCCACTAGCCTACCACATTGGTTACGCCAATGGCGCCAGCCATTGGACACAAAATCTCCCTTCGGCTGCCTGGGCTCTCTACACCCCCTCACATGAAATGCTACATTCCAGCGACATATGTTTGGGGCCAGCAACCAACAACCAAGTATAATACACTGCGGTCATTGGCCTCCTGGCCGACGCCCAGCGTCATCATATTCGTCACCTTAGCGTCTTCCTCGACTCTCAACTAGTCGTTCTCCAGCTCAACAATGTATACCGTGTACGCGATCCGTGCCTCTTTCAAAAATACCTGTAGGTTAGGCTTTTATCTCGACATTTTGATTCCATTACATTTACACATATTCCAAGACAATTGAATCAAACAACAGATCAAATAGCTAACATAGTGTTAGATTGGCATATATCACATAAAGCTACACATACATAAACATCTCACAAATCCTGTCACAGCATATATATAGAATAGACATCATCAAAATCATCAGCAAAAACACATGTAGACACCATATGAATCTCAAAATATGTATACTCATGTATATGTAAAATCCCATCAGGCCATCCGAATGTTTACATACAAAAATACATGTATCGCAGGCCAATGCAGCACCTCGGTACAAAAAATGGGCTCACCAGCCTATATACAACAAAAGAAAAAATACACATCATGCACCACTCATGGTGCCTCTATCGCACCACCACCTGCTCCTCCCTCAGGAGGTGGCGGCCCACCCACCTGCCTCAGGTGGTGGTGGTCTACCCACAGGACCCTCCTGCCCTAGCAACAGATGTCCACTCGTCATAGCAGCAAGCACTACTGCTCGTCGCTTTATGGCCCACCATGGTGGTGGCACCCCCACACACTGATCCAGGAAACTCTCATCCTGGATGCGTGTCCACATGCCCTCTGGCACGTCCTGTAAAACTGTCTCCAAATGACGGTGTATATCATCATAATCCACTCCGGCAGCCTCCGGAGGAGCGCGTGATGACCCTGCACCAGGGTCATCGAACCGGCGCCTCCTCGCTGGCCTCTATGGATCCACTGGTCACCCCACAGCATCCTACCACCGTCGTCTCTCTCCATGCGGTAATATCTCCAGCTCTCATCTAGCCAGCACTCTCTGCATCTCCACCTCGCGCCCGCAAGGTGCCACATCTGCACATGCACAAAACAACAACAAAAGATAGTATCAGCGTCTATATCATATATGGACTGATATCTCAAAACACAACATAAACCACAAACATGATACTAAACATACCTCGATGGTCAAACACCTCCCCTAGAGGTAGCACCATGTCCGAGTCACCCCGGAAGTCCACCCCAGCATAGGGGTACCGTAGTATCACCTGCAGCATCTGCCGCCACACCTGTGCCGCCTCTACTAAAAAGAAGTGGCCACCTTCGCCACCACTGTGACGAAGTAAAACTCTATACCACTGCCTCAACCACGACTATTGTGCCCCTGGCATCTCCAGTAAGATCCCCGTGTGCAACATTGACACCCTCTCTAAAAACTAGGCCACTAGGATGGACCCGAAATCAAACTCTCCTCCACCAGTAGATCGACAGTGGTCCAACTGGGCCACCATCCTAGCATGAAGTGTCATCCCCCAAGCGAACCGTTTGCTGTCCACCACTCTCTCCAGCACCAATAGCTAGCCCACCACTAATCCGCTGGGTCACAAGTGACCCATATATCCGAACAATCATCGTCGCTATACAGCGATGTGCCAGGGAGTCTATCGCATCGATACTCACCACCGTGCCAGACATAAATTCCCAACCTGAGCAGTATCTCTGGCCAATATCGACCAATGAAATGGTCCTCGGCAACACCGGCTCCGCCGATAGGGGCATTCCCTGAAAGGAGAGCCCAGTCAAAAAATAAATATCCTCCAACGCAGTGAAGGGGATCCGCTCTCCTTTCATGAGGAAGAAGTGCAGCTCCGGACTCCACATCTGGATCAGGAACTGCAACAGATACTCATGTGCCCGTATCAACGGGCACTCAAAGAACTTTAGCAACCCACAGGTTTCCAAACTCGCATGCACACCAGGTCCCTCAATGGCCATGGCATCTCGCAACTGGGCCCAGTCTCGCTCTCGCCACCGCACTGGCATCGTCACTACGGTCCACCTGCAGAAAACACAGAGTCCTATATCAGCTCATGCCACCATCAACAGCATAAAAAAGACTCATTTTTTACCATTCAACCTTGCCTCCTAGGCATGGTTTTTGTTACCCATAGGCGCACACACATGCGCACCTGTTCACTACAAAGGCATGCATATATGCGTGCTTGTTCACTACACAGGTTCGCATCAGTGCACACCTGTTTTCTTCACAGGCATGCCCGTGCGCTCACCTGTTCACCATACAGATGCACACAGGTGCGCGCCTGTCAAACCCACAGGCGCGCGCTGGTGTGCACCTATTCAACTCATAGGCGCGCCCTTCGGGCATGCCTTAAATTCTCCCTATCGTGCACCCATGCGCATGTATTCGGTGTACAGGAGCACATGTATGCGTGCCTATCACCGAATCGCTCGTGCATGTGGGGCCCACACCCCCTAAATACCCCTGTATGGCCTTCCGTACAAACCCTGTCCAACAATTGAAAACCTATTTCTATACAGGATGATCAGACCACTAACCTGATACTCGCAGAACCTCAATCAACTACCTCGTCCTCCCTGAATCTCCAAATCTCCTCACAAACTGCTTGTCCAATCACTTCTATAGCAGGTACAAATGAGGTGGCAATGTGGGCCCTACAGCTATATATAGGCCCTTTTCCAAACTTCCACTCACCATTCCGGGAGCCTAAGGTGTCCATTTTTCAAACCATCTTTAGCCACGGGATCAGCATCCCGTCATCTACATCACAATAGTCCCTGGGTCACTTTTCATCCTGAGCCCCTTGGGCACATTTTTTTCATATCATGGTTAGGTACGCACATGCATAGTCACATTTATCAAATACATTCTCATATCTTTGATTCTCTTCAGATATTGTTCACTTTGGGTCTTTGGTTGTTATGTGTGCAAGTACTTTCTCATCATCCATCGGCATAACCCTTTCAGGTATATACTCAGCACTGGCATGTAGTCTCTCCCGTTGTATTGCATTTACATTTCTAGTCACACCCTCTGATATTGGCCTTTAGGATCCTCATTCCCATCTCTGCAGTACCCACGCCTCCATTTGCCTCTTCGGTACTATTACCCGGTAGCATTCTTACCCACATGAGTTGTCCCATTCCTAACACCTTTTGGGACTTTTGACACTCATGCTTTTCTTCATTACCCTTTAGGGATGGGAGTCCCGATAGTCTTTCATCATGTCGTGAATCAACCATATACTTCTTCTCCTCATTTTGCTAGCTTTCCCACACGGACTCCCAGATTATCTCTTTACGGTTCTATTTTTACCTGCACCTTCGCAGTATCATGAACCCTCCATTTCATCCACAATCAGTTTGCTAATCTGCGAACCTACCTTCATTTCACCTACCTCATACAGAAACTCACCAATGGGGCCCCAACCCTTCATTAGTCTTCCAAGCACATTATGCCCTACATGGGCCACCCATATCACACTGGGGCACCCGTTTCTGTATTTGTACATTTTTCCCCAATTATTCATTATTTATTGTACAAATGCCTTTATTTCCAGTCATTACATTCTCTTGTTGTCATCACCTTTGTCGACTTGCTTCCTTTTGGCCACACGCAACCCATGTCACCTTTGGTTGGAGCATTACTTATCATCTACCCTTACCGGCATCGTCCATATCTTCAGAGAACCCAACAGGTCACTTACCTCTACCCTCTAAATTTTTTCACCTTGTCACGCCTATGGCACAACTTATCACCGGTCTTGTCATCCCCCTAACACTCGACCTCATTACACGGTTGTGGCCATTGTTTATCTTATACATCCTCCAACCAAGGGTAGTCTTGAGTATTCCTAGTTCTTGACTTCGTCCATGTACCTCTGCCATTCCCTCACTTCAGTAGATTTCACGAAGCCCTTTGCTTCCGGGAGTCGCGTCCCCTTTTGTCAACATCAACACCATTTTCCGGAAGGGCGACAGTATCTTGATTCTCATTCTCCACTCAATGAGAGATCTCAGACAGCACAGGGTGAAACACCATTGCTCCCTGTTGTCATTGCCCCCCATAACATTCGACGCCAACACTTTCTCATGTTATGGTGGGTCTTACTTTGTGACTATTGCAGTTATTTCTATCATTTTCCGAAGATCTCTGAACTTGGTAGGGCCATCAACGCCGGCATCATCGTCGATACTTATTCCCATGATCAATGCCTATTATTCAGAGTATGTTCCTTTGCAGAATTGTCTTCTGCCTTTGTCATCACCATCCTTGAAGGCGTTGTAGTTGTCTACACCAACACTTTAGTCATCTTTTTTCAGAGTTACATAACACGAGCATGGGGCATGCCGACCTCGTTTGTACACAATTTTCTATTTTTCACACCTCATAGAAGGTCAGGTCCTACCGGTTCCTTTTTAATCCAACGGATCACTCTGAACGATCCCACTATTGCTCTATCTTACAACAACATTCTCAGTAGAAGAAACATTGATGGATTTCAGCTATACGTATGCTCCTAACCTCATCTATCAGGGGGCATCTATTATCACTAAAATTTCGTCCCCACATGGCGACAAGAACTCAGCATCGTCAAACAGTAATGAAGTCATTCATGGCCCTGAATTAATCTCACAGCATTCAAAAAGGAAAAAACTATGCAAAGCAATGAAAAATTGAAGAGCGCTTTACAGAAGTTGGGCGTGCCCGCACATGCCCGGAACAGAAACGTAGAATGCATGCATACACGCACGATGCGCGGCTGTTAGCGCGAAAAGCCACGCACCTCCTAAACGGCACATTTATGAATGTGGTTGGCCTCCCAACCACTTATGGTTCAGCTCCCAAGTCAATTTGACCTCCAAATCCGGGATGGATCCAAATGGTGGGGTGGTCAAAGACCTAATAATTCCCTGAATGGCCTATTTTCACACTACAAGGCAGTTACACAAAAGCCCAAAGCAATGCTATAAAAAGCCATGAATGCACCTCATTTTCTCAAGGAATTTCAAGTAATGTTATGCTGCCTAGATTGTTTTAAGGACTCCATCCTTGACAAGAACACATTGGCACCATTTCATTGAGAAATCCACCTCTCCATTGAGTGGATTTGCAAGGAGTTCTTTCATCACCATTTTCATTTTCTTGTTGTAAGGAGAGCAAGCTTGTGAGGG